>JANGFH010000500.1:0-47831 GCA_025758715.1 Glaciozyma martinii | reverse complement strand
GGAGGGAGTGGTGGGGGCGAGAGTGGGGGAGGGAGAGGTGCGGGGTGGGAGGGGAGAGCGGGAGGGGAGAGGGGTGGAGGCTCGGAGGATCTCAAAGTACTTGATGGGGAGGTGGTTGTACGGCTGCAGCGACTGGGAAGGAAGCCTTAGCAGCCTGCGGGACGGAACGAGCGAAGCGGGACTCACGACCTTGAACGCCTCATCATCCAACAACACGCTCCTCTCGCTCCCCCACCTCCCCTCCTCATAATCCCACACCTTGCTCAAATCCTTGACCGTCTCAACGTTCCTCGCAAACTCCTTCTCACTCAACTCCATCATCTCCCTCGCCCACACCAACCTCAGCGGATCCCCCTCCCTCGCAACCCACTTCTCTCCGGACCCCAACGCCGCTACTCGTTCCTTCTCGACCAACCCCATCGCCACGAGCATACTGAGGACATTATGGCTCCTCGCACTAGAGTACACCGCGGCCTCCCACCGCCTCCCACCGTCCCCCTCCGGCCCACAGACGTACGCCAAGAACGTACTGAGGTACGGCCTAAGGATCGGCGTACTACTCCCTCGACTCCCGCCCGAACGACGAAAGAGGAGAGTGTTGTTGAGATCGAGGATGAGGAGCGAGGGGTGAGAGGGAGAAGGGCGGATGGGGAAGACGGGGAGGAGGGTGGAGGAGAGGTACGCTGCGGTGGGCTGGGGGACGGGGAGAGCGCGCGCCGTCTTGGGGGAGGAATGGCGGTAGGAGCGAGGTGGGGTCGTGGGTGGGGGAGAGGTGTGAGGAGGGGGAGCGAGGGAGGGACAGGGGGGAGGTCGTCCGAGGGCGCGACGAGGTGGCCGTTCGCGTCGTGGAGGGGCTGCCTGAGGGGGGGGAGGTTGGGAACTCGGGGGAGGTCGAGTGTTTGAGCGAAGTTGGTACGAGGACGACGGGTTGGGAGGGGAGGGGTCATGGCACTGCGGTCGATTAGGAGGAGGCTGCTGACGGGAGCGGGTGTTGCGGTGCTGCTGCGAGTTGGTCTCGGAAGGCGGCCAGGACTGAGGAGGAGGTCGGGGAGGGCCACGTGTCGAGTAGGATTGAGATTGCGAGTACGAAGGCGCGTACGACGACGGGTTGGAGAACGCTGGCGGTCCAGCGTTGATATGAGGTCGCGGTGGAAGATGGTGGGGAGCTCGCCAATCTTGCTGCTGGTAGGAATGGGAAGGTGGTTGATATGATGCGGAGGGATGTTGAGGGTAGGGTCGGTTTGCTGGTTGCGCGTGAGGGCGAGGGTAGGAAGTCGGTGCGCGCGGCATCGCTTCGTTTAGATTGTTCAGCTTAAAGAGGAAGCGCGTACGCGGGCGAAGGCTCATGAGCTGTGGCGAGATGCTGCGAAAGAGAGTCAGCGAGGGATCGGAGCGTGGTGGCGGTTTGTGAGCAGCGCAAGTCCGTCCTCTCTAGCGGTCACGCCAGTGTCTTTTTAGCAATACGCTCTGCATGGGTGGTGTCCCAAGCAGACTGCTTCGCGGCAACTGCCGTCATGTCGCAGTCCACGAAGCCCGAAAGACGGCGCTGTCGCAGTGCAGTCCGGTCTCCAACCGCAGGAGATTTTTCTTCAGTCTCTGGTGTCGATTCAAGTGCAGGGAATCGCGAGCACACATCACAGCTGCGTCTCTCCAGCGAGGGAGGAGCGGGCAGCTGTGAAACGCCGCGAACGTGCCTGCGCCTTAGCGAAAGAGCTTCCTCGCCGCCCGAGGTACTGAGGCACTACGGCGATGTTCCATCAGCGTCTTCCTCCCAGAGGAGTCTCCTGGAGGAACTGCGTCGAAGCGAGACCGTTGGCGCTCCACTCCCTCGTCCATCTCGCCTCACGCCCAGCCACCTCGCTTCCTCGTCCGTCCCCTCCTGCGCAGCTGCCCAGGTGGAGCCCCAGCCAGCTGGAACGAGTGCTCTAGCTTTCCTTCACCTGGACTGACCGCGACTCCAGCCCCCTCGACCGCATGCAATCACCCCCCTCCCAACCGCTCGCCTCACTCACCTCGTTCCCTGCCAGTTCCTCCAATCTCTACACGAGATGTCGAATCCTTTTTCTCCTGCCCTGAGTCGTCCAAAGTCGAGAGCGATTCGAACGAGCGGTGAAGGAGAAGAACAACCTCCTCGCCGTCTCGAAGAAGTTCTCTCGACGCCTGGCTCTGTGCTTCAACCCACCATGTCGTGCTCCTGCCTCCTCCGCCCCCGCCTCGCCCCCTTCCTTACAACACCCTCGGCACCCGCACGAGGGCTCCACGCCTTGGCTTCGTCCAGCGCAGAGCGGAGAATCCCGACACCTCGAGGTCAGTTGGAACGCTTGATCGGGCTGGCTCGGCTGGCGTTGGATCGTCTGGCGAAGGTCTTGGGGGCTTGTGAGAGGGTGGGGAGGGGGCGCTAGCTGACGGCCGTTTGGGGTACCCGGGCAGAGGCGACTGCCTTCGTGGGCGCTCTGGCGAACCTCGTTCGCGGGGGTCTCTCGATAGCTGCCGACTCCACCTAGCAGCAGCAAGCAAGCTAAGCTAAGGAGAGTGGGTCTATCCGAAGCACCGGACGGACTCAGAGCAGACTGAGCCCAAGGCGTTGGGCAGGGATCGCAACCTCCCTTGGACAGGCAGTCCATCGACGATGGACTGCTCCGTCGATGGACTGCTCCCGCTGACGCCCTGCTTGGAAGCTTCCGATTTATCAAGGCCGTGCTCTCGTCGGCACCCAAACCCGGCTCGAAACGCCGGGATGGGGCTGAACGAGCGCTGCCTGAGCAGTTCCACCCGGGGAAGAGCGACCCTGTGCCTGCCTGCTCACCGGATGGTTCAAAGTGAGCGACGCTCACAAGGCCACCCGTGGTTCTTGCAGGAAACATCGGATCGTTCCTCCCCCGCCCGGCCAGGGAGGGATTTTAAGGAACGAGCTGCGAAGGGCAAGCCACCTGAGCCCTGCCGTTGCGTCTACGGGATCTTGCTTGACTCGAGCGAGGTCCCAAGACGCTTTTGGTACAATGAGCTGGCTTTTCGTTCCTCCACGGTGCCTTGAGGAGAAAGGCGAGGGACTGCGACTGCATTTCGCGAACAACCCATGCTCATTGCGATGGGCGAGGAACACCGCGATGAGCTGTGATCGACAAGTCCTCGCTTCCGGCTTCGCTCCTGTACACGGGAAGACTAGGAATCAAAGCCGCCCTAACTCCAAACTCCAGGAAACTCTGCTAACTCTCTCCACCGCAGCTCCCATCACCACTCCCGCCGCCCTCCTCGCCGCCTCCAAGCACAAACTCTCGCAATACGAATCCAAGCTCGGAGACTGGAACGAACTCTTCACCAAGACGGGCAGCGAGCTCCGCGACGCAGGCATGTCGGTGCAGGATCGGAGGTACCTACTTTGGTTGTTGGAGAAGTACAGGTGCGGTTTTTTTTTTCGCCGCGTGAGTGAGAGAGAGGAGGGAGCTGATTTGGGAGCAGGCAGGGACATGATATTGATGCGGTGGCGATTGCGCCGACGCCGAAGAAGAAGTTTAGGGGGTGGGGACCCAAGGTGCAGAATGGGAAGAGGGTGCGGTAGAGGTTGCAAGATGGAACTTTGCGGACGAGTCTGTGCGGGCGTTTGGAGAGCGATTCGACTGGAGAGGAAGTGGAGACTGGAGTTATGGCTGCCTGGCGGTTTGCGGTCGTCGCAAGGGCCTTCGGGGGCGGCGCTCGTTCTCTCTCTCCGGGCTCGTTTTCCTCGCTTGCCGATGCCTACTTTACTAGGTGCGCCCGAATCGCTAGTCGTACGGCAAATTGCAGAGCTTCCCGCCTCAAAAACCCCGCACAACGACGATAAACACCCCTCGCCTCCTCGCTCCTCAACTCCGCTTCTTCGAGCTAAACGGGGACATGTTCGTCCGAGACTCGTCTATCGACGGTTTACCTACAACGAACACGAGCGCATCAGCCTCTCTCCCCGACCTGAGACGCGAGAAACGTACCTACGCGACGGAAAATTGGCCGCCATGACCTGCGGCTTGGACGTCTGCGAGCTCCTGCTCGAATTGACGCTCGGAGCCGACGAATGACCTGCTCCACGCTCGAGGAGAGGGGTCGAAGGAGATCCCGACGACATGCTCAGACGTCGCTCGATCCCGCCGGCGGCGAGGAGGTTCGCCACTGTCGATCCGCTCGACGAGGACTGGACGAATCCTGACCCCGAAGAGCCGGGCAACGCAGAACGGTGGAGCTCCATCTCGATCGAGAGAGGTTCTGCCGAGGTGGGCGTCGTGAGAGCTGCGACGAGGTAGTGCCTCAGCTCCCCGTTGCAGCTCCGAGGAAGCTCCATGTCGTCCATCCCGATGTCGATCCAGCCTGCGACGCGAACGTTGACGAAATCTCCCGCCGGCTCGATCGAGGGAACGCCGACGCCGCACGAGTTGGGCGAAACGTCAATCTTGAACGTCCTCGACGAACCTTCTCCGCCGCCCTGCTTGTCGCCGAAGAGGGGAACAGCGCGCCTTCCGATCGACACGTCCAGAACGTCGGCTCGCAAGAGTTTGACGAGCTTGTCGACGTCCGCCTGCGACGTGCGGAAAACGGCTCGCCAGGCGACGAGGACGCTCTCCGGGCACGTCGCGCTCCAGTACGCCAGTTCGGCGACGAGGGAACCCTGCGATGGTCCTCCCATGCTGAGGACGCTCGGCTCGCTGGACTTCCAGCCGCTCGCGGGGAGGCTTTCGAGCGCGAGTTCGAGGGAGGGGAAGTGGGGGATGATGCCGAGGGGGTTGAGCGCGCCGACGGGGAATGCGAGGGTGATCCTGGAACGACACGGCGAGGTTAGCGAACGTCGCGGGCGAGATGAACGAGAGAACTACGCACTTTTCGGTCCTCTTTTGCCAGCCCTTCCTCTTCCCAGTGATCTCCAACTTGTAGCCGATCAGGATACCGCTGCCCTCTACTGCCGAACTCCCCAAGGCACTCCCCAGCCTCACTGCCGCGCTCGCAGGGAGGACTGTGCCCTCCCTGCGGCACTTGCACTCGACCTCGTCGGGAAGCACGAAATCCACGACCATCGACGACGTCTCGCCCGAGCGGAAGAGGTCGACGTCGAGCTTCTGGTCGAGGATAACGTGGCGCGAGGGAAGGAGGTTACCGCCTTGGAGAAGGGAGATGCCGATGCCGTGGATCGTAATGGCGGAGAAGGCGTTGCGGAGAGGAACGTTGGCGAGGTTCTCGAGAGTGAGCGAGAGGGTTCCGCCGGGCATGAAGGCGAGTTTAGGCGGGCAGGGGAGGGAGGTGGAGAGGTGCTTGGAAGCTTGGACGAGGGGAGGAGGGAGGGGACCTTGAGGAGCTTCGTACGGTGCCGGTGGGGGAGAGGGAGGGGAGGGGAGAGGGGTGGGAGTGATGGTGGATGCTGAAGAATGGGTAACCGTCTCGTCCTTCGGAGGGAGATTGGGAAAGACCCGTTCGTCGATGGGCGAGGGGTGTGGAATGGCTGGTAGGAGGGCGGGTTCCGTTCGAGCAAAGGAGTACGGCGGCGAGATCGGGCGTGAGGGCAGAGGCGGCGAGAGAGGTCGTCTCATTCGCTCGCTGGGAACCGAGAATCCCGCCTCCTCGAAGATAAAAAGGGGTTCCGCGCGCTCGGGGATGCTGACGATGTGGGCGTGCGAAGGCTCGACGACAGTCGACATGAGCGAAGTGTGGCTGCTCCAGCTGGCGACGGTGCGCTCGGATCCATCGCTGAGGGGTCGATCGGCGGGCGGTTCGGATCCGTGACGGGATCGGTACGGAGGACGAGAGGGGGAGGAAAAGTCGCAGAGCGCTCCGCTGGTCGACGACGAAGAATGGGTCGAAGATCGCGGCGGGAGGGAAGGTCGTCTGTCGTAGGGGGTGGGGAGAGAGAGTTGCGAGTCGGGAGGAGATCCTGGATCGTAGTTGCTGGCGCCATAGTTGCTGGTTCCTTGCGAAGAGCTTCCACCTGAGATTCGGGAGGATCCGTAAGTGATCCGAGCGAGCAACACGAGATCAAGAAAAACGCACCGTTCGACCTTGCGACGCTCCCCGTCGATCCCGAAGAGTACGAAGACTCGCGTCCCGGTACCACTAGACTCAACTCTTCCTCGCGGTCCTGCTTTGAGCGTCAGTGTGGCTCGATATCGAACCAAGAGAAGGGGACTCACCCTCGACAGCATCCTCCCCGACCTAACCCTCAGTCCTTCGCATCCTTCCTCCCGAGCGAGCTGATACACACCCTCGGAAGGGTACGCTCCGTCTTCCAGCCCCTCGTGGAGCGCATAAACGCACAAGTTCCTCAAATGCGCCAAATCGGGATGCAAGCCCGCGAACCCGAGCAGCGCGCCGAGGACGGAGAACGACAGCTGCAACCTCGTTGAAAGGAACAGCGTCGCAAAGTACTGCAGCAGCGCGAGTGTCGGACCCGATTTGAGCGGCAGCTCGACTCGGTCCGCAAAAACTCGTACGGCGCCCACTGGCGCTCCTTCGTCGTCCGAATCGTTTGCGAGGCCTTCGAGCTCGGAGGCGACGAGCTCCCAGCGGTCCGAGACGAGTCGACGGGAGCAGGGGAAGGTCTTCCCGTCGGAGCTCAGGAGGTGGAAGGAGGAGAAGGAGAGGGAGGACGGAGTGGAGAGGGATTTGAGGGCGAGGGCTTGTTCGGGGATGGAGAGAGGTTGGAGGGGAGGCTGGTAGATGCCGAAAGATTCGAGGTTGACGATGGCGAGGTGAGAGAAGGAGAGCTGCGGAGTCCCAGATCAGCTTCGCTGCCGAGAAGGAAGGAGAGGAGAACGCACCTGTCGCTGACCGTAATCCGCCGCTGCGTTCCCCGCAGCATTCCCCAGAATCATGAGCTGGCTCCCCTTGACGACGGCGCGACTCCAGCTGCCCGTTTTGAGCTGCTCTCCCAGTTCGACCCTCTTCCAGGTCATCGTCTCGCCACTCCCGTTCGCGCCGAGGTCGAGAGCCCAAACGACGAATCCTGCGTCGTCTCGCGTGATGTGGACGCCGTAGAGGAGGTAGAATCGACCGATTCGGGCGGCAGAGGGGAATCGAAGGCCGGGAGGCAGGGGGGTGGTGAAGCGGTGCGTGTGCGAGATGACGCTCTGTAGCGACGTCGTGTTGATGAAGTCAAAATCGCGGCGAACTCTGCAGGAATTAAAGTCGTCAGATTCACTGGGAACGAGGAGGGGGGAGAGAAACGGACTTCGCTGGGTCCGACCGAACGTCGGCATTCGAGAACACCATCACGGGCTCATCTCCCTCCTCTGCGATCCTCGAATACCCCATCTGGACCACCCCATCCCCCGCTCCCACGACGCTCATTCCCGCAGCAGCAGCAGCACTCCGAGAACTCCCCACGCTCGTCGCCAGCTCCGCCTTGTCCCACTCCATCCTCCCCAAATCGAGAACCGCCATCTCCTTCAAGTACTTCATATCCCCCGACTCTTGCCCTCCCAGCACAAAGAGCTTCCCCGACCCCACGCTGGGAGGAACGATACTGAGATGAGCGAACCTCGCTCCAGGCCTCTGCCCCGTCGTCTCCGGCCTCTCCCACCTCCCCTCGAGCGTGTCCCAAACCCAAAGGTCGTCCAAAGCCCTCATTCCCGCCACTCCTCCCGCTCCTCCATCATGGAACCCCTCTCCTCCAAAGACGACCAGCTTGTCTCCCCACGCGTCGCCCGAGTGGAAGTAACGAGGTGTGGGAGCGGGGGAGGAGGAGGAAGTTGGAGGAGGCCAGAGGAGAGTCCAGTGCAGAGTCGTCAGGGATAGGGCGTAGAGGGTCGAGGTCATCGTGCGGGTCGAGTTGAGGCGACCGCCAAAGATGTAGATCACGTCGCCGATGAGGGTGGTAGAGCAGCCGACCTACGTTTGCGTCCGAGTTAGTGAAGGCGCCCGAGGTGGAAGAGGGAAGACGCACTCGAGGAGGAGGGATCGTCCCAGTCGTGCGTCGGATGCTTGAGCTCGCATTCTTGAGATCGTCGTGCGAGCGGTGTAGCCTTTGGAGGGCTGAGTGGTTCATGGCGCGCGCGGAGAGAGATTGGAGCAGAGAGAGACACACCAAACGAGCGGGAGGCGGGACCGCGTCCCTCGATGAGATTCGGAGCGGAGGTCGTGCGAAAGAAGAATCACGAGTGAGGAAGGACGGGAGCAGTCGACAACCGACGCTTCGGCCGCCCTTCTCTGGGGTCAGAGGAACGTGCTGGGCGAAAGTGATAGCTTGGCGATTGAACGGGGAGAGTCCCCTGGTCGTCGGGGGTGGTCTTGAGGATCGATTTGAGGAGCTGAGAGCGCAAGCGGAGAGGGTGGTGCTGGACACGGCAGCTCTTCCTGCAAGCTGCTTGAGAGGAGAGCTTAGCCAGGTCCCGAAGAGGCCTCCGGAGGTCCTAACCTTGCTCTCGAGGGCCTAGCACCTTGACCCGAGGTGCGAGCGCCGGCGGCAGGCCTAAGCCATTTTTGAGCGAGGCATTTGGTCCGGCGGGAAGCTGGGGCGTCCTAGTCGAGCAAGTGTTTCTCCCGCCGATGCTCTGAAGCTGAGCGGAGGAGGAGCCAAGGGGGGAGCGAGTCGAGCAGCTGGAGGCGTCGGGAGAACGCGCGCAGAGCTGCCGAAGAATCGTCAGCTCAATCCCCTCGGCGTTGTCCTGAACAACGTACCTAAGCAGTTGAGCGTGTACGTCGTCTGGGCAGGACGGAACAGGGAGCAGGAGGAGAGGACGAGGGAAGAGCTCGAGCTTGGGGAGGACGTTCGCTTCTTGCCCGCGACCTCGTCGTTCACATCACGAAAGGTCGGCTAGAAGCTTGCCCACCGGCTTACAGGGTGCTAGGGTGAGCAGCTAGCGCGGTGCGGTCTGGAGAGGCTCCGCTAACGACCCTGCGCAGAACGAAGGAACGCTCCTCTCTCTCCCTCCCCGCCCTCCTCCAGCCCCTCTGCCGCCTCTCCGACCGCCTGAAGGTCCCCTGGAAGCTTCTGAGTACTCTGGCTGTCCACCACGCTCGAAGCGGCTCCGCTGGACCCGTTCCTCCCTCTCCACGTCTGCCCACCGCTCTCAGCTAAGAGCGCGCCCCTCCGGTCTGCTCTCCGCCCGACCTCCATCCAAGACTCGCCCTACGCACCTCGACGGTATTGCTGTACCCCACGACGAGCAATCTGGAACGCCTGAGCTGCCGAGCGGCTGGGGGAGCCTGGTGGGGGGAGTTTGCTTCGGCTGCTGGAAGGGAGTGTCGTGGGGGCTCCTAGGCACGCGATGAAGGTACTTGATCGAAGCTAGCAGGCGGTTTCGTTCAACAATAGCTGGCCTTTCGGTTGAACCGCTCCAGGCGTCGGGACTGAGACTTATCTCGACGCGACGCGATCATCGTCTCCGGATCCTGCTCGGAACCACCCAACCAGGCAGGTCTGTAGCTGGTTGCAGATCCCGCTGTTCCGAACGCCTGTGGAGCTTCTTCTAACCGACCTCTCTCTCTCTCCCTACCGCCCCTTTCGTTCTTACCCGTCGACCCCCCCTCCCCACTCCCAGCTTCGCAACTCGCACGCTCCCCTCGATCATGGGGAACGGTATCAGCTTCCCCGTCGTGACATACTCTGGCTTCGCACGTCTTGACGCGTCGCTTGTGGATGTGTTTCCTCCGATCACCTATGCTGAATGTCGGTCCAACATTGATCCGAGAGATGATGCACCCTGGGCGATCTCCTATGTACGTACCTTCCCTGACTGACGAGGGTCAAGGCCACTGCTGAGGCTCCTTGGGCGGAACAGGACGCCGGGACTCAGGACTGCTTTATTTATGTCTACCCGCCAGCGCCTGCCGCAGGCGCTGTGGTCGTGGACGCCCTTGGGACCATCGCATACCCCAGCAACTGCCCCAATGCCGCTATCGGAGACGTACCAGGTGAGAGAGACGTTTCAATCAAGCCTCGTTCGCCCACTGATTCCTCCCTTGGCGCAGACGTGAACGGCGTTTGCTACAGTGTGTCCCCTCTTTCCTCCGCAAGGAGCTCGACCACTGACTTTCTGGGTCCAGCTAGCACCCTCCTCGGCGCGTCGTGCACCATCCCGACTGGCTCCACCGACTGCGAGACTCTCACGACGGGGTTCGTTTGCGGGACGAACGGTCTCGCCGATGTCTGCCAGTTTCCTGGGGAAGGCGGAACCTGCGTCCCCATCGCCCAGGGCGGAGACCTGACCTGCCTCTCGCGTGAGTCCAGTCCTTTCTCTCCTCGGAACACGTTTTGACGAACGTCAATCCTACCCGCAGAATTCGGCTGTGACCCCCTGACAAACTCCTGCCAACGCTCCGGTACTTGCAGTCTTTCCCCAAATCTCGAACCAAACTAACCCCTCGCACGCAGTCATCGGTGCCTACTGCAGTTTCTTCACCCTCGAAGAGACACGGTGCACTGAAGGCAAGCCCGACTCGTTCCGCCCTTCTCCATTTCCTGACCTCCTCGCCCGCAGGTACCGAGTGCGTCCCCGGAGGGAACGACTTCTTCGGTGGTACCTGCCAGGCGATCGTGCTTCCTCCTACGGCGCGCGCACGATCAAGGGTCAGGCAGGCGAAGCTCAAGGCGAAACGAGCGTTGGCGCAGTACTGCGAAGTTGGCGAGACGGCTTGCGCTCTCGGGAGTGGATCGGCGTACGAGGTGAGCGCTCCCCATTGAGGGTGTTGGGAGCGAGGCTGATTCGTTGTCTCGCAGTGCGTCGATTTGGACAACGAGCTGGAGAACTGCGGCGAGTGCGGAAAGGACTGCACGGCGATTCCTGGAGCTCAGTCAGTCGGGGTGAGTTTGAGCTTGCGAAGCGGGGAGGAGCGAGAGCTGATTCGATTCTCGCAGTGCGCCGAAGGAAGCTGCTACGTTGCGGCGTGCGCTCCAGGACTCGTCCTCAGCGGGAACGAGCGTTGCGTGGCTGCGTAGGGAGAGTTTTGAGCGCCATTCCTCGAACTGGGTTGTAGTTGTAGTGAGCGCGCGAGTTGAGAAGCCAAGTCAACCACCGCCAACCTTGACCACCAAGCGGAGAGAGTGTGAGAGCAGGAGCAGAGGCGTGTCCGTGCGCAGAGCAGAAAATCGAAGTCCCATCCGAATCGCCCAAGACCAAAGCCTCCCATTCCAACAACCATCACGTTTCGGCCAGCAGCACGTACTCTCGCGTCGAAAATGCAAACTTGAGGACTACCGCAGCGAGAGTTAGCTCTCCCCTTTCCCGACACCCAGGAAGCTCACCATCTCCAGACTTGAGCTCGTAGTACCTCGACGGGGGGACCATCTCGTCGTTCACCGTCGTTCCGTTCGCCGAATCGAGGTCGATGACAAAAGGTCTGCGAGAGGACGTCAGCTCGAGCTCTCGAAAAGTGAGGGAGGAGGGAAGCGCACTTTGTCAGGCTCTTGGTCTCGCCAAACTCGTTCCGCTCGATGACTTGGCGGAACTGAAGTACTGCATGCTGCTTCGACGTCGAGGGATGGTCGACAGGGATATCGGCGACCTGCTCTGCGCATCAGCTCCCCGTCCTCCTTCTCGCCGCGCCCCGACTCACAATCCTGTCCCTCCCAACCAAGTACGCCGACTGCTTGTGCACATGAAACAAATCTGTTCGACTCTCCATCAGCTCCCTCCCCAGCGCACGAGAGAGCAAGAGGACCCACCAACTTGCTCCTTCCCCTTGAACACGTACAGCCTCCAACTCCTGACCGGTTTCCGCGCCTCAGGCGGCTCGTTGTACTTGAGCACCACTCCCTGAAACGTATTCGTCTCGGCCGCCAGCGCTCCCGACGGCGCAAAGTTGGGTTCAACGACCTTAACCGCCGCCGGACCTTCCTCGCCTTCTGGTCCTCCCGCGAGCGAAGCCTGGGAAGGAAGAGCGAGTGCGAGAGAGGGTCGTCCAGGGGAAGTACCGCGGACGCCCCAACCGCCGTCGCCTGCTGGTGCGAGAGGAGCCACAGCTTGTCGAGGAGGAGGGGAACGCGAACGCCGTCTCTCCCTTCGATCCTCTCGCCCTCCACGCTCGACACCACGATCTCCGCCATACCCTCCGCGGCGGTCAGGCTCGTCCCGTCGTGAGTCGGGGCGGTACGAGTCGCGGTCGTCCTTTCGGTGTGGGGAGCGTGAACGGCGGCGGGAGGGAGGGGGAGAGCGGGAACGCCGGCGGGAGGAGGAGGGGACTGGGGAGCGGCGGTGGGGTAGAGGGTCACGGGATGCCATCGAGGTCGTGTTGTGGAGGAGGCCAAGCAGGAACGCGCGCTGGAGCTCTCGGATCTCGAAGTCGCTGGTTCGTCTCTCGACGACGATGGCGAGACGTTTTAAGGTGTGGATAACGAATATGGATACGGTATGGTTGGACTCTAAGGGGACAGCCTGACAATCTCCCACTCCCCCTCGCTCCCTTCTGCGCGCGTGCACCTCATCCGATCGTGAAGCCTGCTCTCCCTTCCCATCCAGAATTCGACCTCGAAAGGGACGATCCGAACTCCACCCCAGAACGGCGGTACGGGGATCTCCGCCTCGTCGCTTCCCTTTGTCCCCGCCGGGCCAACATCGACCGCCGAAGCATCTCCCTTGACGCCGAACCGCTCCTCGATCGCCTTGACGTTCTCCTCGAGCTCCTCCCGACCGGTGAGGACGGTACTCTGCTTGCTCGCCCAGGCTCCAACGCGCGATCCAACGGGTCGGCCCTCAAAGTACTCCTTGGTCTCCTCCTCGCTGACCTTCTCGGCGCGTCCGACGACCCGAACGCTCCGGTGCTGATCCCGCCAGTAGAACGCCATGCTCGCATAGCCGCTCTTGTCCCCATTCTTTCCAAACAGCTCCATCCCCTTGCGCGATTCGTAGTTGGTGAAGAAGACGAATCCGCGCTCGTCAACTCGCTTGAGGAGGACGACCCGCGTCGAGGGGATCCCTTGCTCCGATACGGTCGAGAGGGCGAACGCTTCGGGCTCGGGGATGGATTCTTGAGCTTCCGAGAACCAGGCGGAGAACTGGGCGATGGGGGAGGGGAGGAGCGACGAAGCGGATGGGATCCCGTCCGTCAAGTACTGCTCATGATTGTTGATTTTTTGGAGGGGGGGGGGGGCGGAGGCGGGGGCCATGATGGGTGCGGTGGGTCTGAAGTGGCTGAGGAGGGAGGAGAGTCGGCGGGTTGGCTGTTCATGGAGAGCGTTAGAGCTGGATCGAACGCGGGGTAAAGCCCGAGATCGACGAGAGCTTACGATCATGCAGTGGCTCAGCGAGTTCAAGCAGTAGATTACCGGGTCCTTGTGCAGTAAACGGCGTTGAGAATCGAAGTGAATGGTATGAGGAAGAGCCGCGAGATCGGAAGGAGAACGAGTTCGGATCGATTGACCAGCCAGCTCCCGCCCTGTCCTAATGAGCGCTGTTCCTGCGCCGCCGAGTCCTTCAAAGTTGCCTTCTTTACTCAGAAGAGCTCACACTCCAGTCCCATCTTCCTCCCTCTCGGCCCCGTCCCTCTCAGCTCCAGCCCCAGCTCAACACCTCCGACGCTCTACCAGCCTCGCCTCCATCTCTCCCCCGACTCTCTCCCCGCCAGCTCGTGCAGAACAGGACGCGGAAAGCGATGCGAGTAGCGGGTTCGAGAGCCTGCTCGAACGGGTTGGAGGAAAGGGCAAGGCGCGAGCGCTCGAGGGGGTCTTGCTGGCCGAGCCCGACGTCGAGGAGGACGAGAGTGAGGAGGAGGGAGAGGTGGTAGGGAGGGAGGAGGGGAGTGCAGATCCGAGGGATATGCTGAGGGCGCAGCTGAGGCGGAGTGAGAGCAGGGGGAGGGAGGTGAGCAGGGTCAAGGGTGAGTCGCAGGCGCGTTGGAGCCAGGAACTGGAGCTGATACCGACCGCAGGACCAGGGGAAGACCTCTTGGAGCTGCGTAGGTCACGCTGCTGAGCCTGGCGCCACTCTGGACTGACCGCCCTCTGGCAGCTCGACCTTGCAAGACGCGATACTCTCCCCGTCGCTACTTTATCCTCTCGACCGCCGGCAAGCTCATCTTTACGACGTGCGTTCACTCTCTCAGCTCGAGATACTCCTTACTGACGCGATTGCAGCGACTCGGATGAGGAGGAAGCGACAGGCTACGTCGGCGTGATGCAGGCCATCATCTCCATCTTTGCCGACGAGGGGGACAAGCTGCGGTGCGTGTACACTGCTCCGGTCGATCTGAACGTACGCTAAAGCTGGAGAACCCAGGTACGTCGACGCCGGATCAACAAAGCTCGCCTTTCTCCTCAAACCTCCCCTCTACCTGGTCTGCGTCAGTGATTGGGGCGAGCCAGAATCCGTCGTGCGTTCCTCCTCCTCCTCGCTCGCTTGCCGTCGAAGGCTTACCCCACAGTCGCAGCTACGAAATCACCTCGAGTACCTCTACCTACAAGTCCTCAGCGTCGTCACCCTTTCGCAACTGCAAGCAATCTTTGCCAAGCGGTCCAATTTTGACCTTCGTCGACTGCTTGAGGGTGTGTCCTCCGCTCTCCCTCCATTGTGCGAGCGCTGACGACGCCAAAGGCACCGAACCTTTCTTCACCAACCTCGTCGCCACTCTCCAGACCTCTCTCCCCATTCTCACCTCCGCCCTCGAAGTCTACCGCCTCGACTCCTCCACACGCTCCCTCGTCGCCAAAGCCCTCGCTCCTCCCTCGACCAAGGTCCGCTCTCTCTCCCTCATCGAATATTCTACTAACTCGCGCCCCACAGGACCTCCTCTACGCACTCGTTCTCTCCTCCTCGCGCCTCGTCACCCTCCTCCGACCCTCCTCCCACTCCGTCCACCCCACCGACCTCCACCTCCTCCTCTCGACGATCCTTTCCTCTGCGACCTTTCGCGCTCCGCACAGCGAATCCTGGATCCCCATTTGCCTTCCCAGGTACAACAGCAAGGGGTTCTTGCATGCGTACATCAGCTTCGTTAGTGAGCAGACGGGGGTCGTCTTGCTGGGTGGGGATAGGGAGGGGTTCGAGAGGATGAGGGAGTGGGGGGAGGGGGTCAAGAAGAGGCTTTGGGAGGGGGGTTTGCTGAAGAGGGTCGAGGAGATGGCGGGGGCGCAGGAGTACTCGCTTGGTGCGTCTTTCCTGCTTGCGAGGGGCGCAGGGAGCTGATGCGTTTCATTTCGTGCAGCGGAATTGGCGATCCCTGGCTTGCGACACTTTTTGTACAAGTCCAAGACGTTTGTACAAGTCACTTTCCCGGCGTACGAGGGCGTCTACGAGGAGGAGGAGAACAAACTTCGGTCCGTCCCTCGCTCCTTCCCACTCGATCTCGCTAATGCTCTCACAGGCTCATCACGCTCTACCAACGTATTCACGAATCCATCCACACCCGTCCACCCTCCTCCGGCACCGCCCGTCTAGCCTCCAAACTCATCTACCTCCGCACCGAGCACGAAGCCGTTCTCGGCTGGGTCCGTTCCCCTTCCCTCCTCCCCGCTCGACTCTGGCTGATGGCGAACGCAGACGACGGCGGCGTTCGAGATGTACCTTGCTCTGTCGCCACTTTTGCCGAAATCGGCGGCGGTCAGCGCGGCGAGGGCGGTCGCGAGGTGGGTCAAGGCGGAGGAGAGCAAGCTGTTTTTGACGAGTGCGCCGGCGTTTTAGCGAGCGGGGGACTTGTTGTAGGACTTGGCAGGCTGTGGTTAAGATTGGTTCCAGCAGGCTCAGTTGCGCGTCGACTGGAGGAGAGCAGGGGAGCTAGGAGCAGTTCTTCGATGGGATCGCCTGCTCGGGGTCGTCAGCGGAGGCTGTCGGGCTTGCACCTAGCTAGCTACTGACCTTGAACACCTTGTGAACCGTTCAGCAAGAGTTGAGCTTGAAGACGAGCCGAGAGAGAGAGAGATAAGTCATCGACCTCGCCGTCGCGTCCGATCTCGCGCATCTTCGCCCCCTTTGTTGTTCGACGCTTCTGCCAGAAGAATCCAGTACTGCTCCCTTCTGCCTGCAGGCAGCTGCTCCACCCCCAGAACGTCAGGGTTTCCAGCTCTATGACGGTCTTTTCTCGTGGGTTGCGCTCGTTGGAACAGGTCGCTTCTCAACCCGGAAGCTGGCTCCTAAGCAGTCCTTCGACTCGTACGGCACAGCTTTGCTCTTTGTCTGCCACCCTCCCAGCTCCCTCCACCCCTCCCGTTGCCCTCGAGCGCTCCCAGCTACCTCCGATCCACAAGGCCGCCTCTTTCAACTCTCCCGATGCGAACAAGAACCGCACTCCTTCTCGCTGGCTTGGCGACCGTCGCGCAAGCTGCTCGAGAAGCCCCCGTACGTTCGCCAGCTGTGGGTCGCCGGATCGAGCTGACGCCCGCCTCTCCAGATCGATCCCGAGACTGGCTTGCCCAAACGGCCAATGTGCGTCCTCGGCGCTCGGAAGGAGGACGGGAGCTGAACTTTGTGCGAGCAGTGGTGGATCGGTACCTAGGATCAATGTGGCTATCGTCGCGTTAGTCTTGTTTGGACTGTTGGCGGCGATTCAGTGGATGCGTGAGTCCTTTTCGGTGTTATGGGCGGGAGGAGGGGGAGCTGATGGGTTCTCCGCGCAGATCTGATCCGTATGGGACGGCGCTACATGCTTGTGCTCTGTCTTGGAACTACAGGTGAGAAGCGGAGCGTTTCGTAGGAGGAAACAACGCTGATCTCGGCTCTCTCGCTCTTCTCGCAGCCATGGCCGCTGGATTCGTCCTCAAGATCGTACTCAGCCAAGGCGATAATGCGTACATGATGGGCTTGTATATCATCGAGCAACTTGTGCGCCTCCCACCTTGGATTCCTCGCTCAGCTGCTGACACCTCTCTGCAGTTCATCCTCCTCTCCGTGCGCCTCTCGTAACCCTTTCTCCAGGGCTTCGCTAACCCCACTCTCGCAGCCCTGTGCATTCCTGGCAGCAGATTACGTGATTCTCACTCGCATTTCCGCTGGACTCGGTCAAGACGTCGCAGACGAGTGCCTTGTCCTCCGCACCTCGCGAGTCGTCAAAGTATTTGTGTTTGCCGACATGTGCGTTACTCGCTCTGGCCATTCCATTTTAGTTAGAGCCTCCTTCTGATCGCTTCATCTTTGCAGCACGACCTTTTTGATCCAGGCTGCAGGTGGAGGAATGAGTGCGATTCAGAGCATCGCCCAGGTTGGGCAGAAGGTGCGGTTTCTTCTCCTCGCGCTCGTACTTTAGAACCACTCGCTAAGCTGTTACTGCGCCAGATTGCTCTCGTCGGACTCGTCCTCCAGTTCGTCTCGTTCGCCTCCTTTACGGCCATTTTGCTCGTGTTTGGATACCGAGTGTGAGTCTCTCCCCTCTTCCCCGTGCGAGAAGCATAGCTGAAACTCCTGTCGTTTCGCAGTCACTCACGCTACCCCTCGCACTGGAACGTCGAGCGTCCCCTTGTTCCCGAGCCCAGCTTGTTCAAGTTCTGGAGCAAGACGCCGATCTCAAACTGGAGGATCCTCTACTTTGCCGTTCGTTCTCCTTCCACGCTCGTCGTCGAAGCTGGTAGCTAACTCGCACCGCCAATAGGTCTGCTACACTTGCCCGTTAATCCTCACCCGAAGTGCTTTCCGAATTGCTGAATACGCGCAAGGGTACCTCACCCTCTCCCTTCCCTTTCAGAACCGAACTGATCACCATCGCCACGTGCTGCAGATACTCTGGCTACCTCCTCACGCACGAAGCATACTTTTACTGCCTCGATTCGCTACCCCTCTTCTTCGCAATGGGGGTCTACGTCTTCAGTGCGTTCTCTCCTCTTCGCCGCGTGTTTCTCGGAGATCTAACGAGCGTTTATAGTCTGGCCTACGAGGTTCATTAACGCAGCGGAGAGGGACACGAAGGAGGAGGTGGGGGAGTCGCCGGCGAGCTCGACGAAGGAGGCTTGAGGGGTTGTTTTCGTTTACAGGCTGTGTAGATTCGGATAGACCCTTGCATTGGACGTGGACGTTTTCGCACGTGTAGAAATCGACCCAAGTAGTGACTCCGTGTGTTCTGCGCCAAAGCTGGTAGTTGTGGAGCTCGACCCCCATCGCGAACTGGAAGGTCCTATTCTACGCCGTCTGCTGGACAGGGAGTGTACGTCTTCATCTGGCCGACGAGGTTCATCAACGCGGCGGAGACGGATAGGAAGGAGATCGAGCTGCTCACCAACGAGACCAAGGAGTCGGCCTGAGTCGTCGCTCTCGTCGCTCACTCGCGTGTAGGATATGTACAGATAGATCTAGAGGAATCGTGGACACTGGAAACGAGGGCTTTTCTCGTGCATTCGTGCCTACGTCCGCCCGAACAGAGGGAGAGAACTTCAGTTCGGATCTCGCTACCGAGCTTCCCTGCGAAGCATCAGTGTCGAAGCAGCAGAGGCGCGATTGCGTGGCCAAAGCCAAAGCAGCTCCGAGATAATGTCGTTCCATGATAGCTACAACAATAAGCGGGTTCCTCATTCCTCCTCCTCCTCTTCCTCCTCAATCACCACAGCGCTTCTAAACGCCGGCGCCCTATTCGCCTGCGCAGCCCTCCACGCTCCCGCTCCTCCACTCGCCATCCCCACCACCGGGGTATCCTGCCCAACCCCCGCATACCGCCCCTCGAAAGCGTTCACACCCTCGTACGTCGTGTCCTGCCCCGCCGGGCTCTCGAGCTGCTGGTGCGTCGACGCCATAGTGCCGCTCGAGAAGAGAGACGTAGTGCTCGAAACGCTCCCGTTCCGAACGCCGGACCTCGTACCAGCCTGCCCTAGCCCTCCGCCGTACCCGCCCAAATCGTCCGTCTCATCGTCGACCCACTCCCCCTCGGCGTCTTTGTTGGCGAAAACGTCGCGCAGGGCTGGGCGAAGAGTCGAGTGCGAGGTTCGGTGGGTGAGGGAGGAGGGGACGGGCTGCGAGGGTGCGCCAAAGATGTGGCGCGTTTTGTGGGCGGAGAAGATGACGGGGGAGTGGCGGCCGGTGGAGTGGTGCGAGTCGAGGGAAAAGCGAGAGATAGAGGAGGAGGAGGGGTGGATGGTGGTAGGGGGGAAGTCGTTCGAGGAGAAGTCGCCGCTGAGCTTGCGGAGGGCCCGCTGACGCTCCTCCAGTGCGCGCTCCTCCTCTGCCGACTCGTCCTCCTCGAGAATCGGATCCGCACTCTTGGGATCTTCGGCACGATCGTCGTCCTCCCCGACCGACGAGGAGCTCGAGTGGCGAGTGTTGATCGACGAGGAAGTGGAGTGATTCCGATGATGGCGACCTTGCGAGCCGTGGTGCCTACGAACGGTCGTCGTGGTAGGAGGTCGGCGGATGACAGGGGAGGTATGGACGCGAAATGATCCCGTCGACGAGACTGATCCCGCCTTCGAGTGGCGAGGCCTTCGCGCAACTTCTCCTCCCGACGCTGACCGCAACGACGGAGGTCTCGAGTGCTCGCGATCGCTATTCGAGGCTCGACTGCTGTCGCTGCGACGACGATGGTGTCCGAGCGAAGGCGTAAAGTGCGCCGGGAGCTCGCTAGTCCTGACGCGATGGATCGAGTTCGTCGACGAGCGGCGCGAGGGAGGGACGATGCTCGTCGTCGAGGACCTCCGACTCCCAAGCGGCGGCTTCTTCAGCGGCGACCCAGCGATCGATCCCTCCTGGCGCAAGGTCCTGCGCGAAGCCGTCCCTGCTCTCGACTCGACGTACATCGGCGAAGGGTTCCGCTTCCGCTTGCGTCGATCGTCGCCGAACCACATCTTGAAGTTGGTAAAGATCCCGCCCTTCGTTCCCTTCTTCGCCGGCTTGGACGCTCGCGTACTCGACGCTTCGGAGGTGATGGTGTTGAACGTGTCCTGGGAGGCAGAGGCGGAGATCTTGCCAGGGCTAGGACGAGGGGAAGGGAGAGGAACGGTGGTGCGAGTGGGAGTGCCGAGGAGGTCGGGGGTAGAGGTAGAGCGAGCGGGGGAGGAGGGCGTGTGATCTCCGTCGTTCGGGATGGAACTCTTGCGCTGGAAGAGGCTGGCAAGCGGCGTCGTAGGCGTCCCTCGTCCATCATCGCCCTTGGAATCGTCCTTGATGGCGTCGGTCGACTTCTTGAGCGCGAGCGTGCTTCCAATCGCCGACGTCGCGCGCGCGAGCATGCTCACAGACGCCGAACGAGCTCGTTTGCTCTTCCCCTCGCTCTGCGGCTCGGCGATGTCGGTCCCTACGCCGAGCAGCGGAGTGCCTGGGAGAGAGGAGGGTGGACTGCGACCTGGGGAGGGAGAGGGCGAGGCGGCGAGTCGATCTCGCGATTTCGACCGCGGGACCATCTTCCTCGACGGCGATCCAGGCTCGACGGGTGGGAAGTAGGAGAGGAGGGGCGCCGAGAGAGATTCCCCCGTCTGCTGGAGGTAGTACCCCAAGCGATCCTCGGACGTCGCAGCCGGAACAACCGCCGTCTTGGTCCTCATCCCGATGACCGACTCGTCGTCCGAGCCGAACCCAGGCGAAGGCAGCGGTTCCTCGACGCGCGGGTCAAAGATCTGCGCCAGGGGAGAAGCCGTCTTCTTCATCGATCCCGACCGACCGAGGCCGCTGGTCGAAGAGACGGCGTGCTCGACCTCGATCCTCTCCCGCTCCCGCTCGTCCGCCTTGCGCTTGAGCATCCACCAGATCGCGGCGCTCGAATCGCAGGCGTCCGTCTTGATCGAGTGGACGATCTGGCCCGTATCGAAACCGAGCGTCGTAAGAGACTCGAGAAGGGTTTGCTCGTGCGGCGTCGAGAGCGGCGAAGGCGAAGGGAGGGAAAGGAGGGAGAGGTAGTCGATCGGCGAGCTCGTCACTTCCTCGTCCAGCGAAAAGAGCCGTTCGGAAAAGGTCGAACCAACCGACCTCCGCTTCGTCCTCGACGGCGTCCGACTGTGGATCGGGATGGGCGACCCTCCCATGCTCGTCAACGACGCCGTCGACGAATTCGAGGCGTTCCGCTGGAGTGGAGGCGCCGAGAGTCCGAGGTACGACTGGTACGCACTCGGCAACGCTGCCCTGCCCTCGTGGCCCTCCTCCTCCGTCGTCCCCATCATCGGCGCCGTGCCCACGACCGGGCCCCTCGGCGTCGAAGGCAGTTCTGCACTCCTTCCTCGTCCAATCGTCGTCTGCGACTCGTTCCGGTGCAGCAGCCTCAGGTCGCTCTCGTCCCGATTCTGGTCGAGAGCCTTCTTCTTCCCCTCTTGCACGGCGCTCAACGTCGGCTCCCCATCATCCGAGGTGATGGGCGTGGTAGCGCCTGATCGAGATTGGCCGGCGTCGGAGCCGCTGGCGGAGAAGAAGGAAGCGTCGGAGATGTCGGATGCAGCGAGAGTGTGGGAGGGAAGAGGAGGGGAGGCCTGGAGCGGGGGAGAGGCGGGGAGAGGAGTGCGGTCGAAGGCGTTTGGGAGCTCGTCGGTGGGAGAATCGATCGAGGTTTCTTCGGGGATGACGGGAGGGAAGGATTCGTGAGGAGCGAGGTGGGGAGAGGCGGTACGTCGGGATTCGTGGGTCGGTGCGGGAGGAGGGCGAGTGAAAAAGCGGTGGGAGAGGATCGCTTTCAGAGAAGGGCGGCGGAGAGGGTCGAGTTGGAGGATCGAGATGATGAGATCGGCGGCGTCTGAAGGAATACTGGGGTCAGTGAGGAGCAACCGAAGAGGTCAACTAGACGCACCCTCGTCAAGCCAGTTGGGGATATCGTAGTCGCACTTGAGGATCTTCTCCTTCATGATGGCTTCGTCGTCGTCATCAAAGGGAAGGGATCCAGCGAGAAGCGTGTAGAGGATGACGCCCAGCGACCAGATGTCGACCTCTGCGCCACAAACCATCAGCTCCAGTCCTCCGCGCACTGCGAAGCCAACCTACCTTCTCCCAGGTACCGCTTCGCCGCCACGACTTCTGGTGCGCAGTACCCCAGCGTCCCAACCCACGTCTCCATCCACCTGCCCTTCTCAAACTCCCTCCCGAACCCCAGATCCGCAATCTTGACGTTGACGCGCTCGTCCAGCAAGACGTTCTCGAGCTTGAGGTCCCGATGCACGACTCCCGACTGGTGTAGGTGCGCTACGCCCAGAACGAGCTGCCCAAAGATCCTTCTCGTTTCTCCCACCAAGAGCCGGCCCTTCTCGACGAGGTAGTCGAACAGCTCTCCGCCGGTGCAGAGCTCCGTGATGAGGTAGATTGAGGATTCGGTGGCGATGATCTCGTAGAGAGCGAGGATGTGGGGATGGCGGAGGCGGCGATGGTGGTGGATCTCGCGAGTGAGGAGGGATAGGGGAGAGGAGGGGTCGGAGGACTGCGTGGGGGTTAGCTGACGCCGAGGAGGACCAGGGAAGAGACGCACGAAGGGGAGACTTTTGGGGACTTGCTTGACTGCTACGCGCGTGTTGGTGAGTCGGTGAACGCCGATACGGACAGTTCCAAACGAGCCTGGGCCGGGAGAGGGAGGTTAGCTGAGACGCCGCGTGTCGGAGGAGGCGAGGGACGGACCTTCTCCGATGGTACGACCCAGGGTGTAGCCACCGACACACTTGATCTCTTTTCGAGTGAGTTCAGCAGCGAGGGAAGCGTAGGCGGAGGTCAACTGGGCCAGGGGAGGGTCAGCTACTGCCCTCCTAAACAACAAGCGGTTGGTTGGAGCGAGTCGGAGCAGGCCCAGCGACCACCAGCTTCCGCTCGAGACCCCCGTAGACCAGCGTACACTCCAGCTATCCTCCCTCGCTCTCGGCCACTCGCTGAAGCACAGCACGTCAACTCACCTGCGCTTTCCGCCCATTCATGCTGCCGCCGACAGAGCTCCCGTTCGTGTGTCCTCTCCCCGCTCGTCCGCCCGTCGCTCTTCCATATCCCGACCCATGCATAGTCGGCGTGCTCTGCTGAACGCGGCTTCAGGTGTTGAGGTGGAGAGGTTGAGAAGGGAGGCGGGGTGGGATAAAGTGGAGGCTCGAGTTCTTTGCTGGTTGGTCCACTCGGCTTGCGTATAAGTACAGCGGCGTAGGAAGGCGTTAGTAGCCTTGGTTGGTGCGAATGACTGGTGACTGGGGATTGGGAGGAGGGAGAGAGCCTCGGAGCGCCGGTCGCGCCAGACTTCCCTCCTGCCCTGGGCTGAACACGAATCTCTCCAGGCCACCCACCTGCTTTAGGGCCTCCAAGGTGGAGCAGGAATTCGACCTCAGGTCCAAGTCACAGCCTCAGTCGACGTCGAACGCCCCAGCACCCGTCCTCGCCGAGCTCCAGCTGTCCCCAGCGCACACTGCGATGTCTACCCGCAGTTGTTTGCGCGACTTCGGCTGGCCCTGCCCCTCCAGAACCATATTTTGTCGATGGATCCGCCTGCAAAAAGTCAAGGACCTGAGCAACTCCACCAAGAGTGCGAAAGGTGTCTTTCCTTGGAGGATCGCGTCGAGGAGAGCAATCCTGGTCGACGAGAACGAGAGAGACAGTACACGCAAACAAGCAGAAGCGGAGGAGTAGCGATGGAACAGTGAAGCGAGCCAGGGAGCGAGGATTTCGTTCGAGCGGTCCTCAATTCGCAATCTACGAAGAACCCGTTTTTGCGTTGAACATCGTAGGAGCCTGCGCGCCATTTCAGTCTACGCACAAGGAGTGAAAGAGAGAAAAGAGAACGCACCTTGGAGCGCAACCACGAAAGCGGGATCGTCGAGACTCCCCTCGCGTACGTCTTGCTCGTCATGACCTGCGAAACAACGATGAGCTTCCTCTCCAGACTCGGGAACGAGGAAGGAACCCACCAGCTCGTCGTACAAGATCGCCGGAGCCTTCTTGTTGTGCATGATCGAACCAGGGTGGATCGAAATGACCTGGCGTCAAAGCGCATCAGCAGCGGTTCTTCCCCAAATCGGCCGAACCAGCGACTCACCTGCCTCGACAACGCATGCCGATAAGACCCATCCGGCTGCAGCACCGCCGTATTCGCAAACAATCCCGCCATCAGCGCACTCAACACGGGCTCCGGATCGTCCCCCGTACTAGGGCTCGAATCCATTCCGAGCCGCTTGCACCGCTCCTCGAGCTGCTTCCTCGTCTCGAGCACCTGACCCATCGCGCGCGAGTTGATGTAGTGATCCCTACACCACGCATGCTTCTCGGGTCCCTCGACGTCCTCGTACGCGCGCAGGATGTTGAGCAACATCCAATGATCGCCGCTGCGGTGGACAAACTTGCTCCGAGCCGCGTTCGCCACGTCCCGATTCGCGGCGTTGTTGATGAGGAGAGAATCGCGCGCGCCGAGGAGAGCGAGGAGGTCGATGATCTCGCGCGGGCAGCCTAGCTCGAACGAGGCGAGGAGGACGCGCGCGTAGACGGGTTCGAGGGGGAGAGAAGCCATTGAGCGACCCATGGGGGTGATGCGGCCTTTGGCGGAGAGAGCTTCGAGACCTCGGAGAGTGAGGAGAGCTTGCGTGACTGTGCGGTAGCAAGGATTAGTCTCTGGGAGGACGGAATGGAGAAGGAGAGGACGAACTCGATTCCTTGGCTGGTCGGTCCATGAAGGCAAACGACCAGACGTCCTCCTGCCCGCTTGCGAAGAGGTGGAGGATCGCAAACGTCAGACTGACGCGCTGGATCTCGGGCTTGGTCGTGCGGGGGAGAGCGAGGAAGTCGGTTTCGGTGTAGAGGCGGTAGCAGACTCCGGCGCTCTGTTCGAGGGGGGGAATGTCAGCGATGTTCGAGGAGAAGCGAGGAGGAACTCACCTCGCGACCTGCACGTCCAGTCCTCTGCTTTGCTGACGATTGACTGATGCTTTCCGTAACGAGCGTGTCGATTCCTGCATTCCTCAATCAGCTCCTCTCCCTCGAACACAAACGAACGCACTCACCAACACTCGCATGGTACTCCTTCTCCTTTGCCAATCCCGAATCGATCACATACTTGACTCCAGGAATCGTGACGGACGTCTCAGCGACGTTCGTAGAGAGAATGATCTTGCGCGTCTTGGGAGGAGTGATGGCGAAGGCTTTCGCTTGCTCGTTGGGCGAGAGGCGTGCGTAGAGGGGGCAGATGAGGAGCTGCAATGAATGAGTTTAGTGAGGGCGACTGGGGGGAGTGGAGGGGATGGGGCAGGGAGCGCACGGAAGAGGTGGTGGGGTGGGTCTTAGCCAGGTCAGGGAGGTAGCTCTTGATGGACGCTGCGAGACTCTCGATGTCGTCTTGCCCTGCAGTCGAAGGAGTTAGCTCAAAGGCTCGGAGGGCGCGAGGAAAGAGCGGACCAGGGAGGAAGACGAGGATGTCGCCGGGAGGACGCTGCATGTGGCATTGGAAGATGGTCTTGAGCGCAGCGTCGATGTAGTCCTTGACCGGCTCGGCAGAGTACAAGATCTTGACGGGGTGCTGTCGTCCCTTGACGAACAAAACCGGAGCCCTGCAGCCACAGCGCGTATCAGTTCCGACCACGATGCCTCGCAAAGGCGAACTCACTTGTCAAAGAAGTCGCTAAACCTCTGCGCGTCAATCGTGGCACTCATGACGATGATCTTGAGCTCCGTCGGTGGTCGCACTCCCTCCTCCTCCTTGGCTCCCTCCTTGACCCACACCGCCACCTTGTCCCTCCGCCGCACCTGGCACCCCTTGAGGAACCCCATCAACATGTCCGTCCTCAAACTCCTCTCGTGCGCCTCGTCAAGCACGACGACATCGTACCGCTCCAAATCCCGGTCCCCCAGCATCTCTGCGAGCAACGCTCCGTCCGTCAAGTACTTGAGGCGCGTCTTGTCCGTCGAGCGGTCGTCGAATCGAACCGTGTACCCGACCAGCCCACCGAGCGGGCAGCCGACTTCGGCAGAGACGCGGACGGCGAGAGAGGTGGCTGCCACTCGACGAGGCTGGGTCACGGCGATGCGAGGGCGGGCGCAGGGGACGGAGGAGTGGAGGACGTATTGAGGGACCTCTGCACGGCGGCCAGGGTCAGCGAACTCTGGCGGGCGGGAGAGCACAGGAACTTACGAGTCGTCTTGCCAGAACCAGTCTCTCCAAGGATGACAATCGTGGGGTTCGCCTCGAGAGCTTCGAGGATAGCTTCTCGGCCTGAGGGAGGAAGGGGAACACAAGTCAGCTCGTGCAGCTCCCTGAAAGCGCTGGTGGTATCCTGAAGGCACCAGGAGAGCTCCAGCTCACCACTGGAGCGCTGCAGATAGCTGGGGCACCTCCTTGTACGCCTGCAGCTCTGCACCTCCACTCCCTCCCTCGCTGCCCTCACCAGGAATCCACGCCAGGGAACGCACACTCACCTCCGTAAATCGGAAGCTGAATCCTCCCAGGCTTCAGCCTGTCCGCCTCGACCTTCCTCATCTCCCTCTCCTGCGCCAGCTTCCCCTTCCCCTTGCCCTCCTTCGCCGCGCTCGCCTTCCTCAGCCCGGCCCGGTCCTCCTCGTCCTCCTCCGTAAAGTGAGCTACGCGCGGGCGCGTCGAGAGAGGTGTGCCGTTGGGGTTGGCGCCGCGCTTCGAGGTCGAGGGAGAGGCAGCGGAGGTGGACGCGTATTTGGGAGCTTGTGCTCCGTCGTCGCCAAAGACTACGTGACTGGGTGCCATCCTGCGCTGCTTGAATGGAGTTCTGGAGAGCGCTCGGACTGGGAGACGAGCTGGTGAGGGCGGAGGACGAGGGCGGAACGTCGAGAACGCAGATTTTTGCGCGCCCAAGTCCAACTTGGGCTCGCTCGGGCGACGGAGGCGTTTCGTTTCTCTCAACTGCAGCACTCTAAGCTGGACTAGTGTACTATGCAACGAACTGAGATTGACAAATGCGAAAACACGCCGAAAAGCGACCGAAACTACCTCTTCTTCATCGGCATCGCCTTGATCCCTCCTCCCTTCGCCGTCCCTCCACTCGCACCCGCGTACCGGAACTGGTCGAGCGAAAGCTGCCTAGCACCTCCCGCCGTCGCTTTCGCTTTCGCCGCAGGAGCCTTCTTGGCGGCCGGCGTCGCAACGGCAGCAGGTCTCGCCCGCGAGGTCGATGCGGCGGGAGCTCGACTGGAGGAAGAGAGAGCAACGTCAGCGAGCTGCGTGGAAGAAAAAGGGAAGAGAAGGAACGCACGCTTTCTTCGCTGGAGGAGCCGCAGGAACTGCAGCAGTAGGGCGAGTCGTCTGCTTTGGAGGAGGAGCGGCGCGACCGCCCTTTCCGGCGAGCTGAGCGTATCGCTTGACGACTTCCTTTCCACCACAGGCGATGAAGACGTCGTAGTGGTCGTCGGTGAAGCCTTCGAGCCTGCGAAAAAGGTGTCAGTGAGGTGCAGGGACTGGGGTTGCGAATGGGAACGCACTCGAGGTAGTCTTTGGTGTTGACGGGGAGGAGGGTGGCGATGAGCTGCAAGGCGGGTCAGTAGAGGCTCCTCAAAAGCCAGAGACGTCGAGAACGTACTTCAAGAGCCACGTCGGGGAAGACCTCGCTCGGCTCGTTGTCCTGTTCGCAAGCGAGCTGCGAAAAACTCGTCGTCAGCTTCCCCTCTCCCCCCCGAACGCAAACGGAGAGAAACGCACCTGGTACCGACACGCCTGGAGCTCCTCGAGGCAGCGCATATGAAGATCCTTGCCGTCGTCCTTCGCCCTCGACCCTCCAACATTCCTCCCCACCACAAAGTCCTCATCAATCTCGTCCTCGTCCTCCTCGTCCGTCTCACACAGCTCCGCCGAAATCGGTCCCCTCCCCCCATTCTGCCTCGCCATCGCCGCCGCCGCAGCAGCCTCCCTCCTCTCCTCGGCCCCCTTCTTGCCTCCCGCATTCTTCCCCACCGCATCCCCCTTCTTCCCCACCACCTCCTTCCTCCCCCCTCCTCCCTCGGACGAGAACGCCATCGTAAGCTTGAGTTTCCCCGCCAATACGTCCTTCGATCGCTGCCCGACCATGACGTAGGCGTTCGTGAACCCGAGCGAGTTGCGTTCGAACCGTTCGCCGAGCGCAGCTTCGGACGCGAGGAGCTGGAAGAGGCGTTCGGCGTCGCCCCGGTCCATCGACTTGCCGGCTCCGCTCTGCGGGAGCTGGTCGTGCCCCGCTTGAACGATCTGCGCGAGGCGAGGTCAGCGGGGAGGAGGGAGGGGAGGAAGGAAGAAACGGACCTTGGCGCCTTTGCTGCCTCGGAAGACGTCGACGGCGTAGAGCATCGTGACGCCCTTGTCACGCTCCATCGACTGAAGGAGGCGAATCGCGTCCTTGGCAAACGACGAGACGTCCCTCTGCTCGAAGTGATGTACCTGCATGCAGTTGTCGCACGTCTTGTGGCAGTTGTCCTTGCTGAACTGCTCGCCAAAGTAGCCGAGGACTTGAGAGCGTCGGCAGTCGGTGTTGTTCATGCAGTACTGGACGACTCGACGAACGTTGCTCCGATTGTTGTCCTTCTGCTCGCGCGTCCCGTCACCGTCGTCGATGAGGCGGTAGATGAGCTTCGTATCGCCGTACGCGAAGTAGAGGACGCAGACAGAGGTCTTGCCGTCGCGACCTGCTCGACCAGTCTCCTGCAGCGAAGAGGTCAGCGGGGCCAACCTCGGCGACGAAAGCGAACGACGAACCTGGTAGTAGGCCTCGAGGCTCTGCGAGAGCGAGTAGTGAATGACGTAGCGAACGTTGGCCTTGTCGATTCCCATCCCGAACCTACGACGAGCTCGTCAGCACACGCTCCCCCAAGGACGCGCGAAAGGACTCACGCAATCGTAGCACAAATCACGTGGAAGGTCCCGTCCTGCCAGCCCGTCTGGATGCGCGCGCGATCGTCCTTATCCATCCCCTATCGCACAGAAACAGGATCAGCTGGCGATTCTCCCAAAGACGGAAACGCTCGAACGCACCGCATGATAGTGCCTCGCCTCGACCTTGTGCTCCCTCCTCAACTTGTCGGCCGTATCCTCGCACTGCTTCTTCGACTGGCAGTAGATGATCCCGCACTCGCCCCGATGCGACCCCTTGATGAAGCTCGCGATATCCTTGAGGACCTCCTTCCTCTTGGGTCGGACTTCGTACTTGAGGTTCGGTCGGTTGAACGACTGGGTGAGCATGAGGGAGTTGCGCATCCCGAGGTTGTTGATGACGTCCGTCTTGACGCGGTCGTTGGCGGTCGCGGTGAGCGCGATGAGGGGGATCCCAGGGAAGTCCTTCTTGAGCGAACCCATCTCCTTGTAGTCGGGTCCTGCGCGCGCGCTCTGCGTCAGCTCGTCTGCGCAAAAGAAGGGCGAGAGAGGAGAACGTACGAAAGTCGTGGCCCCACGAACTGACGCAGTGAGCTTCGTCAATCACGAAGCGAGCGAGCTGCTTGCGACGATAGAGATCCTGAAGCAAGTTGCGAAACGCGTCGCTCTTGACAATCTGCGTTCCCTCGCGCATCAGCTCCACTCCACCAGCCCAAAGAGAGAGAACGAAACACACCTGCTCTGGAGTGACATACGCCAAGCACGTCGTAGGCGGATTGCTCCTCATCGTCGCCATCGCAAACTGCCTGTCCGCCGCCGGCATCTGCGAGTTGAGGAAGACGACGGGGATGTTCTTCTCCTTCAGACTCTTGCACTGATCCGAGATCAAGCTCAACAGCGGGCTGACGACGATCGTGACGCCCTTGGTCGTCCCGCTCTGCACGACCGCCGGAAGCTGGAAGCACAAACTCTTCCCTCCGCCGGTGGGGAGAAGGACAAAGACGTCCTTCCCGCCCAGAGTAGCGTTGATCGCTTCCTCCTGGTTCGCGCGGAAGCCCGTGAGGAGGAACCGCTGTCGAAGAGCCTTGGAGACGTCGCGCGACCAGGGATGCGTGAGCTTGGGGGCCGAGGAGATGCGCGCGGGGTCGATCGAGGAGTCGGCTTTGGGGGCGGGGGCTTTGGGAGCGGGTCCGGCTTTGGGAGGAGGTGGGGGAGGGGCGCGTTGGGCGGGGGGAGGGGCGCGTTCAGCGGGAGGCGGAGCGGCGAAAGGAGCGGCGCGTTGGGCGGAAGGACGTTGAGCTGCCGGCGGGGGTTGCTGGGCCGGTGGCGGGCGTTGGGCCTGCTGAGCTCGTGGGGCAGGCTGAGGCGGACGCTTCGCCGGCAGAGGACGAGCGACCTCCTTCGGCTCGACAACGACGATATCCTCCTCCTCCTCCTCCTCGACCTCCATCCTGCCGGCCTCGGACGACGCGAGGTCGTCGTCGAAATCGACTCCCGCACAAAGGTCCTCCGCGTCGACCTCGATCGCTCGTCCCTTGCCCTTGCCGCTCACGACGACTGGAGTCCTCCTCTGCTGGATCGGCTGGACGACTGGCGCTCTCCTCTGCTGCTGCGGCTCGACAACGACCGGGTCGGAAGAGACATAGTGCGAAGGGTGGTCATAGCGCGCGGGTTTCGAGGGGACCTCCTTGAGCGCCGGTGGAGCGTGACGGGACGGCCCTGCGCGGGGTTGCGAGTGCGGAGGGGTTGGAGCGGCGCGGGCGGCGGCGATGGGAGTTTCTGAGCGACGAGGAGCGGCGGGAGAGGTGGAGCGGAGGGCGATTTGGGCCTTGAATTCGGCGAGGCGCTTGTCGACGTAGAGCCTGCGGTTTCAGTTCCCAGAGTTAGTGGTCGGAAGAAAGGAGCAGAGGGAGGAGAACGCACTGGTTGTGTTGGAGGTACCCGAGATCGTGACCTTTGCTCGACTTGCGCGCGCCAGTCGACATGATCTCCATCTGCTGCGACATGAGGTCCATCTTCTGCTCCATCATCTCCTGGTTCTCCTCGAGTAGCTCAGCGAGCGAGGTCTGCGTTCGACGGGGTCAGTTTCGTCCTCTCGTTCGCAGTCGAAACGCGAACGCACCTCCTCCTCCACCGGCGGAGCATCGACCTCCGTCCCCATCGCATCGACCTCCATCGCCGCCGCATCAACCTCCATCGCCGTCGCGCTCCCCGAACTTCCTCCACTCCTCACAGGCACCAACGATTCCGCCACACCCTCGTCATCCGAATCCGGCACCCGCACCTCGAGCTCCGCGAATCCCGAATCCCTAGGCCGCTTCCTTCTCGGATCGTCATTCTCGTCCTGTCCTCCTTCGACGTCGTTCGAAGAGTGTTGCGAGGTGTTGGGTGAGGGGTGGGAGGGTGCGCGAGGAGGGGCAGCGCGCGCGGGGGCGTCGGAGGGAGAGGGACGCTTGGCGGGGATGAGAGGGCGGGCGTGAGACGGAGTGAAGGGAGCTTGGACGGTGACTCCGGGGTAGAGGGTGTGGAGACGAGAGGCGGTAGCGACGGGAGCTGTGGAAGAGAGTGGTCAGCTTGGATAGCTCTTCGGAGGGATGGTGCAAGGCGTGAGCTGAACCGGAGCAGGAGTCTTGCTGGAGACTAAGAGGAGCAACAAAATCGTCTGATCGCATCGTCGCCAGCGCGGGATGCGCAGACCAACGCGTACGAAAGCTTGTCGTCGTCCCCCTTGCTCTCGAGGCGCGGTCTCTCTCTCGCCGCACGATTCCCTGTGTCAAAAGCTATACCCGCCCGACACAAGATCGCCCTTTTAGCTGATTGTGCTGCACCCCAGACAAATTGGGGCTCGCGAACAACAGTTTGAGAGGACGAATCGGCGGGTCAGTCCAGCCTCGCGTCGGCAGTTCGTCGCCACTCGAGTTCACCAGTAACCAGTATCGAGAGAATCTATGTCCAGCTAGCACCGCTGGGAGTCTTCCTGCCCGGGAAAGTGATGCAGACGCGACTTGAATCAACAAGCCGACTCGGTCACGCCGAGGGGAGCGTTCGCTCGATGCGCCCCTGCCAACGAAGGACGCAGCGAGTAGAACACTCTCTCGTGTGCGAGAGGACTTCCCCAGCCGCTGCTCCTCACCGTCTCTTGCCCTCGAGAAGCGCACGCGAGGAGACACCTTCTCATCCATCCTGTCCCCTCCCATTCCCTCCCGACCAGCCCCCAACCAGTCGCGACTCACCTGCAGCACTTGTAGTCCTGACTACAGCCCCACTGACTCCTCCTCTGAGCTCTGGTTGGACTCGAGGCAGAGGAAGGTTGTTGTTGACTTGACCTTCTCCGCTCGATCGAAGTTGACCTGCTGCTCCAGTCGACGGTCCTCCCCCTCCTCCTCCTGCTGCCGGTGGCCCTGCGAAACGGAACTTGTTGGTCGCCAGTGTCGATTTGAGCCCGTTGAGGGCGTCTGGTTCAAGCCAAGAGAGGTCGAAGGGAGAAGACAATTCGACTACAAAAATTACTTACTGATTTTTGAGTTTGTAATGAAAAGTAACAAACTCGCTGCTTCGCCTCTTGAACATCGCCCCATCGCCCTCTCCTCCCTCTGCCGCACGACGACGACGACGACGACGAATGATTTCCCTTCGACCCTCTCTCCCCTCCCTCACCACTCTCCTAACCTTCGCCCTCCTCTCAGCAACTCCCTCCACCGCTCAGGACTTTACTTCAAACGCAACTGGAATCTCGGGGACTTGGAGTACGGGGAGTGGATCGGTCGTTACTGGGCCCGTGAGTCTTCTTTACGGGTTGCTGGGCGTGAACCGGAAGGGCTGGAGATGGAGGGAGGGAGGGCACTGGTCTCGTTGCCACTCTGTTGGACGAAGGTCGGAGATGCCGTGTTTGCTGCTCGTGGGCGGAAGGGATCGCTCGCCGGGCACCTTCAGTTACTTAACCGATGAATTGGGAGCGCTGGAAGAGGGCGGAGGCGGTTAGAGAGGAATCGAGGTGGTCGACCCACTCAGCTCCCTCCTGTCTCGGTTCTCGCTCAGTTCTCAAGCCTGGCGGGGCCAACGCGCTGGTCTACCTAACCGACTCCACTGCGATGGGCAATCTTCACATCCTGTGAAGAGGGTGCAGTCCAAGTCGTAGCACCAGCGCTCGAGCACACTGCCACCGAAGCGAGCGCTGCAGGGGCGCAGGGAGGACGGCGGGAGGACCACGCTTGGACTTGTCGAGCACAACGCTCGATTAGCTACCATGGCGTTGGGCTGCGCCAGCGTCTCCCTGATCTCGACAGGCGAACCCCTCAGCGCCGCGCCCAAGCCTTGGCCTCATGCGTTGCGTCGCCTGCGATCCTCTCCCCAGAGTCTAACGAGGGCGTGGGCTCCCCTACGCACCCATTCTCCGCTGTCTCCAAGCGTTTCGGAGGCGCCCAGGAACAGTGGTTGGTTGGTGTTCTGAAGCCTCCTCTCGAGCGTCGGCGTCGATGGGAAGGGCGGCGGCAGAGGCGGCTCCATACGAGCAGCTTCTTGGCAGGGAACGGCAGCTGTGGTCGGACTGTGTGCAGGGATGAAGGCGGCCCAGCAAATCGACGCAGCGCAGAAGGACGTTCGTCGCTCTCGACGTTGCTTCTCTGTGATGTAACGCTTCGAGGCACCAGCTGCCACGCTCCCAGATTGCCCCATGAGCTGCGTCAGGTCAGCGGAAATAGCAGGCTTGGTTTCGGGTTGAACCTGGCTTGCGGAACTCGCACAGCTGCCTCGGTCTCTCAGCTCGACCAAGCTGAGAGAAAGGCTCGCAGCTAGTGTACGCCTAGCCGCCAGGAGATGCGCAAGTGATCCGTTTGCCGCAGCAGACAGCGCCAAAACTTGGGATAGCGTGCAGTGCCGAATCTTGTTGTGTTGGGCGAGGGACCACATAGAGCTTCTTCGGGTCATCTTCGAACTTGTTCTAGGGTGGGTCGAGGTACTCTTGCGGGACGCCGTGCCAACTTCGCTTTTCGTGCCACCCTGGACTTGACTTGCACGATTTCTCAGGTCGGACAAGCGCTTGACTGACGCCCGCCACTCCTACAGGGCTTTGCCGACCCGATGAACAACGAGAGGCCGTTCATCTACCCCGCCAACACCGGAATCGCTTTCTCCTTCACCGACGATGGCTACTTTGAGGAAGCCCAGTACCGCTTCAACGGCAATGGTCCGTTCTCCCTTCCTCCCTGGTACCTCTCACTCACTCCTCGAGCGCGCAGCCTCCGAACCGCATTGCGCCACCGCGGTCGTCATCTGGCAACACGGTCGCTACGCGTTCCACCCCAACGGGTCCATGACGATGGATCCGCAGCCGTTCGTGGCCGATGGGAGGATCCAGGTCCAAGATCCTTGCGCGGCGACGACGCAGGTCTTGACGTACTACTCGCAATTCTCCCTCTTCAACGGGTGGACGATCACGGTCGACATTCATCATGCGGCGTACATGCTGCAGCTGTACCGGTTCGATGGGAGCTTGTTCCCCAGGTGAGTCGGTCCGCTTTGGGTGAGGAGCGAGGCTGATGAACTCGCGCAGGCTCTTCTTGACCGTTCGACCGCCGACGATGCTGCCGACCATCTCGCTCAGCGCTGCGTCGTCCGTCCTTTCGCTTGCTCTCTCGATCGGCCGCTGACTTTGTTGAACGCAGGAACGGATCGGTCCCGATCACCAAGTGAGCGGAGCAACGAGTAGAGAAGATTACAGACACTGTGCGTTCTCGTGGGCTCTTTCCAGCGCCAGCGAGGAGTTGGACTGACGAGCGATCTTCGCAGTTGATTGGCGTGCTGGCTACGGGCGTGTTGTATAGGAGGATGGACGATACTTACTGGACTCAAACTACATCACGAGCGAGGATTGTGGGCTCGGCGAGACTTGGTCCAGCTGTTCCCGATCCCGTCCAGCGCGGTAGAGTACTCGATACCGTCCCTGCCCGCTTGCTGCTCGACACCTTTGAAGATCGTGTACGAAGGAACAAGCCCGCCCACACTCGCCGCCGAAGCTGAGCCAGCCGGACTCTCCGTCCCATTTCGTGCTTGTCCTCGTCTCCACCGCCCAAAAAAAGGCTCTCGCAGCTCTCTAAAGTGTCCTTTTGAAACTCGCTCAGCCCAGTTCAAACCTCAGGCCAACCTCGTCCCCCCTCCCCCCCCCCAACCGCGCCGCACCTTCGTCCTCCTCCTGACCCCATCCTCTTTCCTCTCCCGCTATGCCTCCTCCTCCCGTAATTCCACTCTCCTGCTCCTCCCCCTCCACTCCCTCGTACTCTCCTCCACGTCCCCTCCGTCCTCCTCTGGCGCCAGCGCCGCCAGCTCCAACGCCGGTCCTACGTCACTCCACCATCCGTCCCCTCTCCCTCTCGCACAGCTAACAGCCGCCCTGCAGATCCGGCGGAAACTCGTCATCGTAGGCGACGGAGCATGCGGCAAAACTTCCCTCCTCTCAGTCTTTGCGATGGGCGAGTTCCCGCAGGAGTACGAGCCGACTATCTTTGAGGTGCGCGCGGCTTTGGGAAGGGAGGGAGAGGGAGCTGATGCGTGTTCGCTTGGGTTAGAACTATGTCGCTGAGATCAGGCTGGATGGGAAGGCCGTGCAGTTGGCGTTGTGGGACACTGCGTGAGTACGGTCTTGGTGGGGAGGGAGTTGAGCGAGCGGGACGGGGCGTGGGGGCGGTGAGAGCGAGTGGGACTGCAGGAGGGGACTCGCGGGATACGCTGGGAGCTATTGGGCGGAGGTGGGAGGAGCCCGTTCGAGCAGGGCAGCTCTCGGCGGCGAGGTACTCAGGTACTGTCTCTGAGGACCCGCTGTCGTCGTAACAGCCTGCATGGCGGCTCTCCTACTGCTCGTATTCTCTACAGTGGGACTCTGAAACCTTCTCTCGTGGAGATCTGGGCGCCAGGCCGGCAGGAGCTGGCGTTCGGCAGCAGGCGTTCAAGCTCGCTCGAGTCGCCCGCTGCCGTACTCCCCAAGTTCGAGACGGCTTGTCTCTCTCTGCGCCACAGTTTCTCTTCGTGAACAGGGCTGGAGAAATATGGACCTTCTGAGGGACTGAGGGAGTGCAAAATGTGCGTGCCTCGTTCAACGACGCCGAGCTGCGGGAGCGGAGAGGCCAAGCTCGCTTGGTTTCCCGCCCGTGTGTGTGGTGGCGTCTTTGTCTTTGTGAAGCGGCACTTTTTGCTGCCGAAGTTGGCTGCACCTAAATGCAGCAGACAGCGGAGCAGCTTCTGTCATCACTGACGGGGGTGGCGGAGCCTCGCTCCGCTGCCTGACGATGTTTGCAGGTGGAGTAGAGTGGCTCTTCTTTCTGCTGGCACAGTTGACGCGCTCACCTCTGAGGGACAAGGGAAGGTTTCGGGCGCCGGAGTTTGGAAGAGCTGGCGGAGCCCTCTGAATGATGCCTCCTTCGACAAAGGACAGCCTGCAGAAGCCACCGCAGACACTCCGCTAACAGTCTCCACGCTTTCCTGCAGAGGTCAAGAAGAGTACGAGGTGCGCCCTTCCCACCTTCGCCCCCGATCCCCGCTAACTCGCCTCCTCAGCGCCTCCGACCCCTTTCCTACGCCAAATCCCACGTCATCCTCATCGCGTTTTCCCTCGACACGCCCGACTCGCTCGAGAACGTCTCGACCAAGTGGAACGAAGAGGTGCGCTCGATCTGCGGGACTGCGATCCCCGTGCTCCTCGTTGGCCTCAAGAAGGATTTGAGGGACGCGGCAGCGGCGACTGGGCGGCCGTTCGTCACCAAGGCCGAGGTGCGTCTTCTCTCACTCCTCTTGCGACGCCTTTCGCCGGTCGTTGGCACTGGAGAGCCGATCGCTGACCCCCTCGAGCAGGCGGAACAAGTCGCGCAATCAATCGGCGCGCGCTGCTACAAGGAGTGCTCGGCCCTGCTCAACGAGGGAGTCGACGACATTTTCGAAGCGGCGACGAGGGCGGCGATGCTCGTGAGGACGGAGGGAGCGGCGAGCGGGCATGCGGGTGGGGAGGCGAAGCTCGAGCATCGGAGGAAGAACAGCACCGAGGGGAAGGAGGACAAGGGGTGTGGGTGCGTGATTCTGTAGGGGGCGCTGGGCGTTTAGTTTTTGCATACTTGTAGCACAGTTTCTTCGTAGTTGTGGGGAGCTTAGTTGGGGGGCTTGGGAAGCAGCGACTCTGCGAGAGGACGTGCTCCGTCGATTCTCGCCGGCAGCTTTTACCTCGTGCGCCTCTCCTAGCTCCCTCGCGCTATCGACTTCGCTTCTCCAAGGACCTGGTCCCCTTCCTCGCTCCCCTGCAGCTTGGTGGCCGTTGTCAGCGGTCTGGGTCTGCTCTCGACCGACCCCTGCTCCTAAACGCGCGTGTACTGTTCGCTCCGCTTCCCTCGCTTCCAACGTATTTCCACCGCAATTCCCTACGTCTCCACGACATCTGGACCTCAGGCTTCTAGCGTGGAGAAGGCGCTCGCCCCGGAATCCGAAAGTTGGACCAGCGAGATGGGGCAGAGCGGTTTGGGGGCAGGTGAGCAAGTGATGAAGGCGCTTGAACTGCCCTGTCTCTCGATACACGCTCCGTGAGGGAGTTTCGGGCACAGAGAGACCTGCAAAAAACAAGAAACAAGCTTGAACTCGGGCAGCACAGGCTAGCTGCGAAGGAATGTGCCTCGGTGTGTTGGGTCGTCGCTCACTGTGTTCTCTCTCGCTTCGGCCGGCAAGTCTCAGGAAACGCAAACAAAGAACGACGGAAGAAATCTAACAGTTTGCCAGGCAAGCTTTCCTGCTCTCGAGTGCGAAGCAGCGCTGGTGCAGTTTCTTCTCGATCACAGATTGACAGCTTCGCCACATCGATTGGAGACGAATTGACACAAATTTTCTTGAAAGAGCTTTGCGGGGCGAAGGTGGGTGAGAGGCGGTGAACAACCAGCGCGGAGAGGAGGAGGCCGCGGAGAGTGCGGAATGAGGTTTTCAGAACGCCACTCGTCGGTTCCTCATTCCTAAAAGGCAGCAGGCAGTTGGAAGAGAACACACAGCTTCAATCCCTCCTACTTTGAAGCCAAGAAAAGCTCGACATTGCACTCCAGCAATCTGAGTCGGAAGAGAGCCGGCGCGGCTTTTCCTCCTTCCGCCCACCTCGCTTGAAATGAGCAACGTCTATCTCTCCCCCCTTTCCCAGCTACTCCTCAGCCCAGCAAACAATCCCTCAGCATGCCTGGACAGCAGCAGGAAGCGAAGCGCCATGACGGCGGTGGACTGCGAATCGGACTCGGAAGCGGAAGCTCAGGCTCCATCTGGAGTGCTACGAGGAACTCAGAGGAGCACGGCGCGCCTTTGGTGCCTCAGGATGACTGGGGAGGATCTCGCATGGCACCTGCGAAGCGGGCGACGAGTGCTGGGGAGGCTGCTCGAGCGCCTCAGCATCATCTCGAGAAGGGTGCGTCCTTCGTTCTCAGAAGGTGTAAAAGGGAGCTGACTGTTCTTTACAGTCCTGATGAAGCCGCGCTGCCTTGCCAAGAAGCGTCGATGTAGCCAGGCCTCGAGCTCGTCGTCAGCCTCTCGCCTTCTCCCTTTCTCCGCCTCGAAACCTTCCCTCGTTCTTCAAGGCGGTCAAGACCGGCCAGATGGACACGATGAGAAGTGTTCCGGTGCATCTTGGGCTTCCTGTTCAGGAGTTTGGGGGAGAAGGAGCTGATTCCGATCGACCCTCGCAGCCGACCCAAAACTCCATTCCAGCGACTCCCCCCTCTCACCCCGACACCTCTCCTCCCCCCCCCCCCCTCCCCGAGATCTTGCCTTTCGGAAGCACTCTTCCCCACTACCCTCCGAGCGATCTCGCGCGCCCACTCCCGCGCAGCCGTCCCTCAGCGCGCGCTTCGTCCCCAACAAGCGCTACGTCCCTTCACCAGCCTTTCAAGGAGGAGAATTCAGGGGCGATCTTTCGATGAACGAGAACACTCTGGGTGCTGGCGAAAATGGATCCGAGCGGAGGGAGTGAACTCGAGCATGCGGAGGATTGGGACAGTCGTCGCAGCTTGTATGAAGGGGGCTCGTTGTTGTCGGATCGCAAGACTCGAAAGGAAGAGCTTAAATCGGGCGTAGAAAAACCGAGCAGCAAGATCGGGGAAGGAGGAGAGCGGGAGGTGAGGGAGGAGCGAGAGGAGACGCGATCGATGGAGTCGGACGGGGAGCACGCGAGAGATCCGTTCGCTGGATTAGACGAAGCCATTCTTGCGCTCGAGAGGTTCCAGAGGGCGATGGGCGGGGTGGGGAGGAGGTGAGGCTGGGAGACAAGTCCAAGGAGATGCTTGAGGAGATGCCTGCGGAGTTGGCGCCGGTCGCCTGCCCGCCTTACCGAATTGCTGGTGGTTGCTTTGCTAAAACGCGATCTTTTGGCAGGCCAAGGACTTGCGAGGATTCTGCGAGAGCATCTTCATCGTGAGAGCGAAACCACACCGAATGTGGAGGATCGGCCTGCGCTGGAAGCGCGTCGAGCTCAGGGCCGCCACGCAGTGTAGAGAAGCCAAGACGAGCTCACGGGTAAAATCTGTGGCGAGAAAGACGGTTCCACACCAGCAGGAAAGCTGACGACCCCAACCTCGTTACAGCCCCGTCCCAGCTCCTCGCCTCACCAAATCGACCCCAACCTCCCTCCGCACCACCCCAACTAGTCCGTCCCCGCCTCCCTTCCTTGAGGTACTCCTCTCCAGTCCGGTTCCCCCGCGAAAAGGATCCGATTTGACGGCCGAGTTGAGAAGGACCTGGGCGGCGAGCGACTTGACGGCTGGCGAGGAGGTGGAGGGATGTGGAGATTGTCGAGTGCGAGTAGTCGAAGAAGAGGTGGGTTCCGATAGTCGTCTGCGAGAGGACGAGGATGGCGCACCGCCGGAACGCGAGCTCAAAGACCTCCTCGTCTCGGCCTTCTCCTCCTTCCACCCGACTTGGTCCGCCAAGCTCCGCCGCTTCCCCTTTCGAACCTCCTCACGCCGATCTTTCTCCCTCCTAGCCTCGCCCCACTCCCGATCCTCCTCCCTTCGCAGCTCGACCCCGGGCGTCCTCAGCGCCTCGACGCTGACCCGCGTTCCCAAGCCATACTTCTCCCGTATCACTTCCGCCTTGCCTTCGCTCTCCAAGCGAACCTTCTTGTCCTTTCTAAACGAAGAGCGAAGGAGGGAGGAAGCGGCGTAGGGGTCGGACCAGCGATCGTGCTGAAGGGACTCGAGGGCGTCCAGGTGTTTCGCAGCGGACATGGCGACGGTTTTCTGGGTCGTGGTGCGTTCGAGGACCTCGAAGGCGTCAGCGGTTTCGGAGAGCTTGTCGGCTGCAAAAGGAGGATCAGCAGCAGCGCGCAGGGGGAGAATGCGCGAACGAACCGATCACGATGCCTCCGTTCTCCTCTGGATCCCATTCCTCGTTCTTCTGCCGTGCCCCAGAGTGCACCACGTAACGAGTGTTCTGTGCATGTCCGTCAGCCCCCGCTTTCCCCGCGCCAAAGGGAGTAGACGCACCTGAGGATCGGTTCGAATCTCGAACCAAGACTGGCAGAGGTGACACTTGCAGCGAAACGAGTAGATGGGGGTTGTGTAGTACATGCCGACCTTCTTCTTCTCCGCGTTGTATCGCACACCCATGCCAATGTGGTTGTCGCAGCCTCCGCTAGACGCCAAAGGCTCGTCAGCTGCCTTCTCCTTGGGGCGATGACGACAGCTCAAGGGGACTCACCACCAGATGTTGTAGGGAATCTCGAACCGCACGATGAGAACTCCCTGGTCAAGCTTGCGAGCGCTGTAGAGGCAGAGAGAGTCAGCTGTTTGCGCTCGAGAGCTGGGGAGCTGTTGGAGCTCCTTGTCCACCCCCGACGGGGCTACCACCCAGGCAGAAGCACCTGTAACAGCAGGCAGGACCTCCAGGGATTCCCCAAGCAGCTGTGGAGCTCTCCCACACTCCCACTCCAAACGCGCGCCACTCCCCGTGAGTCGGCTCCCTCCGCCAGTCCAGCTCCCTCCTCCTTCGGCTCCCCTCCAGCTCCACGCCAGCTCACCGATCGCCGAGAGCATGCTTTCCGTGCAGCTTGTTCAGCCCTCCCGCCTCGGGATCGAAGTCGGGAGGATAGTACTGGGAGAGGGACGAAGGTCAGCGGGAGCACGAGCTGGTGCAGGGGACTCGAGCTGAGAGGGGCGTACCTTGTTGAAGCCCTGCATGTTGGCACGGACTTGTGCGGGAGAGGCGAGTTGAGTTGGGTCGAGGGAGGAAGAAGAGAGGCGCGCGCTGGCCAAGTCAACAAATCGCCCAAGTCCTTCGCAGCTCCTCTCTCGATGGCGACGACGACGACAACGTTCTTGAGCTGGATCAAACGACGAGAAAATACAATGCAAATGCGAAGTAACCCCAAACCCTACTCCCCCGGCTCCCCAAAGTAAAACAGCCTCTTCCTCTCCTTCACCTTCGCTTCGACCTCCCCCCTCCCCTCCCTCTCCTGCTTCTCCCTCCGAACCTGCTCGACGTCCAACGCTGTATACGTCGGCACGCTCAAGTTGTCCCAACTCCAATTCCGGCTCTTGCTCGTCATCCGTCCAAGAGAATCGGGGTAGAGGTAGGCGAGCGAGGGGTTCACGGCAGCGTTGGCGGGGTGGACGACTTGGAGCGAGGGGGAGCTGGGGGAGGGAGGAATAATGTCGACTGTTCGAGGTCGGCGTGCGGTTCCAGGCGTCGACATGGCGCGCGCGTCCTTGGGTCGACGGATCGTCGCTTCCTCCTCTCGAGCGTTCGCAAGCGCTGTCGCAAGGTTCGTCGTCCCGCCTCCGTTCCCGTACAGGCTCGTCGTTTTGCTCAGCGATTGAGTCGGCGTTCGCTCGTCGGTCCAGCTCTCCCGACGATCTCGACGCTGGAGCTCGGGCGAATCGCCGTAAGACGACCCCGCGCCAGAGAGGGACGACGTCGAGGGGGTCATCATGAGGCCCTTGACCTTTCGCCCGCTTGGCCCTCGCGAGTGCGGAGGCTGCGAGCTGGCCGAGGAGGAGAGGTAGTGGGTTTGTTGAGGGGAGTAGCCGAGGGACGAGGATGACGCGTGCTGGTTCGGGTGGTACAAGTAGCCTTTGTCCGAGCTTCCCGCCGTCGAACGCTGAGACGAGCGCGTCGAAAAGTGCGAAGGGGCGAAGGAGGAGTTGCTGGCGGAGGAGGGCGAGGAGGGGGAAGTCGAAAGGCGAGGGATTGACGTCGTCGACCGGTGGCCGCGGTGCTGGCGAAAGGAAGAGGAGGGGGGAGGGATGGAGGAGGCTGAGGAAGTGGAGAGTTCGGCCGACGGAACCATCTTGCCGACCGCGACGAGACCGCTGAGACTCGCGGTACTCTCCGTCCGTTTGGGTCCTCCCCAGCCGCTCTTGTCCACGCTCCGGCCGTAGCTCTTGCCGAGAGACGTTCCCATGAGAGCGAGTGAGGCGGAACTGGCGTTGCGAGAGGGTTTTCGGGAGGTCGGGGGAGATTGGGAGATGAGGGATGGGGGCGGTCGAGCGGTCGCTCCCGCCGTGAGAGCCTGCGGAGAGCGAGCGAGCGTCAGTTCCTCTTCTCCTCGCGTAAGCAGCGGGGGAACGCACCTCCTCCATCTCTGCCAGTCCCTCCGTGGATCGGTTGGGGCAGCTTTCCGATCCTCCTCCGAGAGCTCTCGGACTCGGCATCGGCGGGCTGTTGATGTGCTTGCTGCTCGAGCCGGCGGTGCTTGGGGAAGAACGACGGCCTTCGTTTGAAGAGCCAGTGCGGAAGGTAGTAGTAGGTCGAGGAGCGTCGGTGTTGTGGCGGGAGAGGTTGGGAGGTCTTCGAGCGCGAGTGGGCGAGGAGGAAGGGACAGTGGAGATGGGAGTCATGAAGCGCAGGGCAGAGAGGGTGGAAGGTGGTCGAACTGCGCAGGAGAAGGTGACGAATCAGCTCCCACCCGCCTTGGAGAGCAGAAGCTAGAAAACGCACCCGAGTACCCTCGTTCGCTCCGCTCGTCCGCCTCTCCCATCGACGCCAACGAATCTGTACTCCCCCTGCTCCTCGCCCCATACGATCCATCCTCCGTACTCGGTACCCTCTGCATCAAACTCGGACGGAACGAGTACGCTCCCTCTGAGCCTCGCGAGTTCCTCCTCGTGCTGAACTCGAGTCCCAGCTCCCGCACTCCTCCCCCGGCTGAGGATCCACTCTTGGGTCCAAAGTAGCCCGACGAGTACCCGTTCGTCATCCCGTAGCTCGCGCCGCTGCTCATCTGCGACAGCCCGCTGCTCCGCCGCCGCATCATCGCCTCGCTCGTATCTGCTGCCTCCCTCGCTCCGCCCATCGAGTTTCGACGACTGTGGGTCAAGAGAGGTCGCACGGCGGTGGAACTTGACGCGGGTCCGAGGTGCGCAAAGGCTAGACGGGAGCGCATCTCGTCGATCCTCCTGCACTCTTCAGAGCAGTAGAGGGAGCTCGGAGGGTTGAGCTGCACTGGCTCGTCTTCCGTCGGCGTGGGAGGGGTGATGGGGGGAGGGTGGAGAGGGTTGGAGGCGGCGAGGGTGTGGAGGGAGGCGTGCGAGTGGGATTTGCCGTGCCGGGGGTGGTGCAGCTTGGCCGAGCTCTTCTTCCGTCCGCCGATGCCTTCCTTCTTCCCCGCCGTCGACGGTGTACGCTTGAACTTGGCGGAATGGTGCGAGGTGGCTGGAGAGACGGCGGGCTTTTCGTCTGGAGAGGCGGGAGGGACGGGTGGAGAGATGGCGCGATCGCAGACGGGGCACCATGCTCCAAAGTCAAAGTCGAGCTCGTCTTCCGACATGGCCTTGGTACAGGTGCGATGGAGGGGCGAATGGGTGCTGCAGAAGGGGAGAAAGCGTCAGCTGATGTCTCGAAGCGCTCAGAAGAGCAAAAGGGGGGTGCAGAGCTGAATCCGCGAGAGGTCCAGGATCCGGGAGCGCAGGTCTACTGGAGCATGAAAAGGAGCTTTACGCGAGGGACCTGGTGAGGCCAGAACAAGGCTGGACCGTTCCTTCGAGAAGAGGAGAGTTGTGCATGTAAGAGCAAGGGAGAGAGAACAGAGCTCCAAGTTCCGAGACAAGTTTCGAACTGGAGGTCCCGTCGTTTCTCCCTTCCTCTCTTTACCTCCCACCACGACAAGCCCTTTACAGCAAAGACAGATACAACCTATCCCCGCGCCCAAAGCCTCAAATGCTCAACACTACCTCTCCCTCAACCGACGTCGTCGTCCTCGCTCGCAACGAGCCCGGCCCTCCCTCCCTCGAGCTGTCTGCCTCACAGCCTCCCGCTGCCAGCCTCTCCCCCCTTCTCTCCCTCCCAGGCCAATCCTCTATTCAGCCCGCTGCTGTCCGAGGAGAGGAGCCTTCTGGCTGCAAGGGAGGATGCTGCGCGTCGACGGTGTCGACCTCCCAGGACAAAATGGAGGCCATCCCGGTCGCTCCACCTCCCTCTCCCTCGGCGCCGAAACCCACTGACAAGACCGTCGTCGTCGACAAAGCCGCTTGCGATGGCAGCTGCTGTGGGGACGAGGATGAAGACGATGACCAAGAGGAGGTCCTCGACGCTTGCTGCTTAGGAGAGAAGGAGAAGCCCAAACAGCAGGAGCAGAAGGAGGCAGCGTGTGTCAGCGCTTGCTGCGGGAAGGAGGTTGTCCAGACCGCCGAGGACGAGGAGGAGGATGGATGCAAGGACAGCTACTGTGGAGGAGAGGAGAGCAGTGACAAGGTGGCAGGTGGAGGTGCAGATGAGGACGAGGACAACGGAGACGATGGTGAGTGAGCTCTGGAGGCAGTCTCGCTCGTCCTGAAGAGGAGGGGAAAGGCGAAGGAGGACGCTGATCAATCCAACCTCTTCTTTCCTACCCAGAATATCTCTGCCTTTGCTGTGTTCAGATCCTCGTGCAGAACCCCAAGGCTCTTGGTATGACTCTCGCCGGTGGGTCGGATCCTCCTCCTCCTTCCTGCCTTCGTAAAAAAAAACAGAGCTGACCTTCAACCTCCTCGCCCGCTTCAGAATCGTCGAGGACTGGACTCTTCCCCGCCGTCTCGACTTCCTCCGAGGAGGCGGCGTCCAACCCAGCCTCCGCCGCTCCCGAAGGCATCAAGAGGACGATGAGAAGGTGCTGCCGTCTTTTGGAGTCGAAGTGCGCAGGGAAGGTGTGCTGCTTCCTTTCGGAGCCTCGTCGAAGGACTCAATGCTCGGTCGCACCTGTCGTCTCTGCGTGCTTGCAAGTCGACGAGGAACCCAAGACCGAAACCTTCCCCTCAAAGGAGGTCTCTTCCTCGGGCACCGAACCTCTCACTCTCGAGATCAGCGGCATGGACTGCATCGACTGCCTCCGAAAGGTCACTCGAGCGCTCTCGCGTCTTCCTTCGTACGTCTAAGCGTGAGAGAGCGAGCCGAAACCCACTAAAGACTGACTCGGCTTCCCTGCTCGTCCTTTCTTTCCTTCCTCGTAGGATCAAACCCCTCGACCTCGACTACCTCACCGGCCTCGCGACCCTCGTCTACGATCCCGAGGTCATCACTCCCGCTGCCATCACTCGGTACGTCGCTCGTGCGACAGGGTTCGGAATCAAGTCCAACGGCAGGCATGACGGACGATCTCTCACCGGCCTCACCCTTCCCTTCAAGTTCACCCAAACTCCTCCTCCCCAAGTCCTCGAGACTTTCAACGCCCGTCATCGCACCGAACTCGGAGGGTTCGAGGAGATCACATTCGCCGTTCAAGGAGAGAAGGCTCGTCAGCCTCGGGACATCGTCGAGGAACTCGAACCCTTCGGACCCAAGCTTCTCCCCGTCGCCGCGCTCGAAGGAGTCGAGGATAGCGTCGCTCAGGATCTTCATCGGATTGCACTGCGAACGCTAGCGTCGTGCCTCCTCAGCGTCCCCGTCCTCGTCTTTGCCTGGGCTCGACTCCCCGAGCGACCTCTCGCCTACGGAATCGCTTCCGTAATCTTGACGACACTCATCGCGGTGAGTCCCAGGAGAAGAGATGAACCCACGCTGGGGAGGAAGGAAGGAGCGAAGGAACGTGTGATCAAGGAAAGGATCAAATTGCTGACTACCACTCCTGCCTCTTCTCAACTCTTTCGTCCAGATCGTCGGCTTCCCCATAGTCTCATCATCGGTTCGGTCCATCATCTACCTCCGAGAGGCAGATATGGGAGTCCTGGTCACCGTCAGCATCCTTACGGCCTACGTCTTCTCCCTTGTCGCGTTCGCGTTCGAAACCGTCGGAAAGCCCTTCACGGAACCCTTCTTTGAAACGACCGCCCTCCTCATTAGCCTCATCTACGTCGGTCGTCTCGTCCAAGCAACCAGTCGAAGGTCGGCGAGGTCGGCGGTTCGTGCTCTCCAGCAGCTCCAGTCGTTGGAGGTCATCCTCATGGAGAGAGTCGGGAAATCGATGGTTGAGAGGAAGCTGGACGCTCGGTGAGTCCTGCATCTCTGCCCTTTCCTCATCCTCAGTCGCGTTCAAATTGACTTAAGCCGAAACTGACTGCACGTTGTCCCTCCCCAACAGCCTGCTCCACTACGGCGACGTCCTTCGAATCCGAGCCGACTCGAGGATCCCAACCGACGGAATCGTCGTCGCAGGTTCAGGCGAGGTCGACGAGTCTTCGGCGACGGGAGAGTCGCTTCCCTCACCCAAGGAGATCGGATCATCAGTCATCGCCGGAACCCTGAACCTGAACGGATCCCTCGACGTCCAGATCACACGGCTCGTCCACGAGAACTCCCTCGCTCGCGTCGCCGGTCTCGTTCGACAGGCTCAGTCGTCTAAGTCTCGCTTCCAGGATATCGCGGATCGATTTTCGGCAGTCATCCTCCCTATCGCTGCCGTCGTTGCCGTGAGTTACTCGTCCAGCTCTCCCCTCCCGAGTTCAACTTCTGACTGACGCGTCTTCCTTCCACCCTCCTCTCCCTCACAAAGCTTATCTCGTTCGTCGTCTGGCTTCTGGTAAATCGGTTCGTCAAAGACATGTCAACCTCGGCGTCGGCAGTCAGCTCCCTCACCTTCGGACTGTCGGTCCTGATTGTCAGTTGCCCGTGCGCCATCGCTCTTGCGGTAAGATCTCTTCTGACCTTCCTTCGAGATCTGGTTTCCTCCGAGGCATCTTCTGACGCGTCCTTTTCGTTCTTCAGGTTCCCCTCGTCGTTTCGTCCACCATGAGGGCAGGACTTCGAGAGGGCGTCCTCTTCAGGTCGTCGGAAGCTCTCCAAACCGCAAACACCGTCGACGTCGTAGCCTTTGACAAGACGGGAACCCTCTCGTGTGGATCCTTCTCACTCTCTCGATCAGAGATCCTCGTTGACGGAGTTGAGGACCTCATCACCGACCTCACCTCGTCCAACGGCCATCCCATCTCGAAAGCCGTCCTGGCTCACGTCACCTCCCTCGTCTCCCTCTCCAAGCGGACTTCGTCGACCGAAGCAGCGGCGTCCTCGAAAGGAATTATCTCCCTTCCTGGGATGGGAGTCAAGGCCACCTTTTCAGGCTACCCTCTCCTCGGCGGGAACCCCCGCTTCACAGGCGTCACGAACCTCCCTCTCATCCAAGAGCTCACCTCCCTCGGCCTCACCCTCTTCACGGTCACCCTCGGAGGAGAACTCGTTGCCGCCTTCGGACTCGCCGACGTCGCTCGACCGGAATCAGCAGGGCTCGTTGCGGACCTCGTCGCCAGAGGGAAGAGGGTCGTGATCCTCTCCGGAGACAACGTCGGCGCCGTCGAACGGTTCGCTCGGTCGATTGAGCTCCCCATTGAGGACGTGCGGGCTTCCTGCTCGCCAGCGGACAAGGCGACCTTCATTGCGGACTTCCAGAAGGAAGGTCATCGAGTCGCGTTCGTCGGAGACGGCACGAATGACGGTCCCGCGCTCGCGCAGGCCAACCTCTCCCTCTCGATCGGATCAGGATCAGAAGTCGCTATCGCAGCCTCGGGAGCCGTCATCTTCGGAACCAACCTTCGTCGAAGCGTCATAGGAGCGCTCGATCTTGCAGCCCACGCTCATCAGCACACCATCGCGTCCCTTGCCTGGTGCGGGATCTACTATGTCTTCGCGATTCTTCTCGCGTCGGGAGCGTTCGTCAAGTTCAGGATCGAACCTCAGTGGGCCGGCCTAGGAGAGCTCGTGAGCGTCCTGCCGGTCGTTGCGATAGGTCTCGGGTTGGATCTGCGATGGAGGTGGTGGCCGAAGTGGGCGGAGGTCGGGTCGCGTTCGGGGGGGGGGAGGAGCAGGGGGGGGGACGTCTTGTAGATAGTTCTGCTGTCTTTCAAGTTGCAGATAACTAGCTTCCCTTTCTCTCGCGTAGATACTTAGGGTTACTTAGGGTT
>JANGFH010000499.1:442-23068 GCA_025758715.1 Glaciozyma martinii | reverse complement strand
TGGAACTGGGGGCAGTGTGGGGTTAGAGGAGGTTAGGGGGTCAGAGGGGAGGACGTACGACGAGGGAATGGGGGGAAGGGGTGAGATGGGAGAGCTCGGGCAAGGAGCGGGAGGGAGGAGGAGACGCGTGAGGTGTGGCCTTGGTGGAGAGGAAGCGGTGGAGCTGTCGCGCTGGAGCAGTCGCAGTCACACGAACGCGTAGCTGGAGCAGATTCATCAGACACGCCGAGTTCCACTGGGTTGAGGGAGGAAGGAGAGCCTAGTCGACCCAAACAAGAACGAGGTCGCGCCTCTCCTCTTGTCCTCCAACCACACCTCGCATCTATACCCCCAAGGCTCTGCAGTCGCATCCACAGCAAGAATCAGCAAGCGCAGCAGCCAACCAACCACCGCCACCTTCACGATGGAGCGGACCGAGTCGTCCCTCTCCCTCGACACGCGCGCGACCTTTGACCTCCCCGCCTTCCGTCTCTACCTGGCTCAGCTCCTTCCCCTGCTTCTGGGCGCCCAGGAGCATGAGCTCGAGGACATGTTTGATCTCCCCGACTTTGCTGAGCGCGCCACGAAATGGGCGAGCGATCCTAGCGCGGGAGTGGTCTATGTTGTCAAGACGAGGCAGGAGCGGGACGAGGGGGAAGAAGGTGAGCCTTGCTTTTGGGAGGACGGACGAGCTCAGCTGATGGAAGGAAGCAGATACGACGCCAGACACGAACGCCTACCACCTCACGACCTCGCTCTCCTACTCGCCTCACCAAGCCGCCACGCTCTCCCTCATCAAGCACGTCCCCACCCTCGACACGACTCTCCCCCTCTCCAACCAGCTCCACTTTCTCAACCTCTTTGGTCCAGCCTCGGCAGGCGCAGGCGCCGTCGCGGGCGGAGCTGCGGGGAGTGGAGTGTACGAGGGTCTGCACCGGCTCGTGCATTGGGGAGTCGCGCCCGCGTTCGAGGCGTTCGTCGAGAGCAAGGGGAAGAAGGAGGGGGCTAGGAGGAGGGGAGACGAGGCGAAGGAAGGCGACAGCAAGATGGGCATTCCCATGACCAAGAAGAAGTTCGCGGAGCTCGAGCTCTCCCTTCTCCACCGTGCGTTCTTGTGCTCTTGAACGTGCGCAAGTCAGCTGATGAGATGGGAACGCAGTCCAGCAGAACGTCGAGATCCCCGACATCGTCCTCTCCATCCACCCCGCCATCTCCGCCGCCATCGCACTCGCTCAAAGCAACGGCACGCGTCCCTCAGTCGAATCCATCGACCCCGACCTCCTCTCCGACTCGGCCTTCCTCAACAAGCTCCAAGGCGAAGTCAACAGCTGGATCAAGGAGATCCAGAACGTCACCAAGCTCAATCGCGACGTCGCGAGCGGGACTGCGAGTCAGGAGGTCAACTTCTGGCTCAGCATGGAGAAGGCCCTCGAGGGAATCGAGGAGCAGCTTAGGAGCGAGCCGATCGTTCTTACCCTCGATATCCTCAAGCACGCGAAGCGATTCCACGCGACGGTCTCGTTCATCGCAGATACTGGACTCAAGGAGGCGACAGATGTCGGTGAGTTGCATTCTGGCTCTCTGCGCAAGACGTGTTCGCTGATCAGCATTTGCCGCAGTTCACAAGTACAACCAGCTCATGAAGGACTTTCCTCTCAACGAGCTTCTCGCCGCGACCGACCTCGCCAAGGTCAAAGAGAGTCTTCTCCTAATCTTTGGCCACATCAACAAGAAGCTCAAGCTCTCGTGCGTCCTTCCTCTCCCACCAGTCTTCACTACTGACCTCTCTGTAGGCCCTACCCGATCCGACGTGCCCTCCCCCTCGTCGAAGCCATCTCGCGCGACCTCAACGAGCAGCTCCTCAAAGTCCTCGGCTCGCAACGCCTCATGTACATGGAGTACTCGTCCTTCGAGCGCGCAATGTCGTCCTGCTCGGCCGTCTTCTACGCCTGGGACGACAGCGTCAAGGAGTTCACCAACGTCGCGCGCGAAGTCACTCGCAAGCGGAGCGAAAAGTTCTTGCCGATCAAGATCAACCCGGCGCATGCCAAGCTCCAGGAACGCGTTAGCTACCTACGCCAGTTTAGGAAGCACCACAACCAGCTTCAGGTCATGGTCGGACCGCTTGGGAACGAGACGAAGCGCATTGGGGACGGGACCGAGAAGGGGAGCGCGATGCTCACCGATATCGACATGGATGCCGAGGTGCGTTCCTTCGTCACGTTCTGAATCGCGCTTATCCTGACCTGGCCTCTCACGCAGGTTCGTCAAGCGTACGAGAGCGTCAAGAATGTCGATGTCCTCGACGTTTCGACCGGTCCGCCCTTCCCTCTCAGTCCTTTTGCTCTTTGCTCACCCGCCTTTCGCAGAGGGAACCGAGATCTGGGTAACGGCCGAGACCGCCTACAACGAACGAGTCGCGAGGGTCGAGAACCAGATCATTTCGCGGCTGCGAGATCGACTCGGGAGCGCACGCAACGCCAGCGAGATGTTCCGCGTCTTCTCCAAGTTCAACGCGCTCTTTGTCCGGCCCAAGATTCGAGGTGCGTTATCTCCTCTGCGAACCTGGACGTCAGAGCTCACAGATTCGTCGTGCAGGCGCCATCGCCGAGTACCAGTCGCAGCTCATCGACTCGGTCAAGGAGGACATTCGCCTCCTTCACGACAAGTTCAAGAAGTCGTACCAGCACTCGGAGGCCTACCACATGTCGCAGCTCCGCGACCACCCTCCCATCGCCGGCGCCATCATCTGGGCGAAGCAGATCGAACGCCAGCTCTTCACCTACATGAAGCGAGTCGAGGACGTCCTCGGCAAAGGCTGGGAGCTCTATGCCGAGGGCCAGAAGCTCCAGAGCGAAAGCCAGTCGTTCCGCCGCAAGCTCGACACGCGGCCGATCTACGAGGCCTGGCTCCACGACATCAACCGTCGGAGCATGCAGATCTCGGGTCGCCTTTTCGAGATCACCAAGAACCGCGCGCAGGGCAGCGCGCTCCAGCTCTCGGTCAACTTCGACTCGCAGATCATCACCCTCTTCAAGGAGGTTCGCAACCTCCTCTGGCTCGGCTTCCAGGTCCCTCATACGATCAGCAACATCGCGAAGGACGCCAAACGCGTCTACCCGCACGCCGTCAGCCTCATGGAGACCGTTAGGACGTACTCGCAGACCATCGCCAAGGTTCACGCCAACCCCGGCATCCTCGCCCTCGTCGCCGAGTTCAGGAACAACGCGCAGCAGCAGATTACGAAGGGTGCGTTCGCTCGGTTCGGTGGCTTTCGAAGAGGGACTGACCTTCCCATTCAACAGGTATGGCCGTCCGCTGGGAGCACTTCGTCAGCTCGTTCGACACGCGCCACCACCAACTCCCCTACCTCCCCGGCGCCGGGCTCGATGGCCATGGCGGGAAGCACGGTCTCTACGTCCGCGAGTTCGCCAGCGTCGTCTCCATCTTCCAAGACCGCACCGACAGCCTCATCGACATGTACACCGAGACGACTCGGACGATCGACCAACTCGCCACCTGCCCCTACACCACCGTCGCCTTCTCCGACCTCCTCGGCTCGATTCAGAAGACTATCGACAAGCTCAACCTCGAGGGGTACGCCAACCTCGACTCGTGGGTCGCCGAGCTGGACGCCAAGATCGAGGCCGTCCTCGTCGAGCGTCTGAGGGCTGTCATCGAGCGGTGGTGCGTCGAGTTTGGGAAGGACGGGGACGCTGCGAATCGCGATACGGGGAGTTTGGCGAGTAGGAAGAAGGCTGCCAAGGAGGCGAAGGTGCGTCTGCGACGTGTTGTTCCTTTCAGGAGCGGAAAAGCTGAACTTAAGCCTTTGCCAGGACGGACTCGATAGCGGACTCGAGCTCAAGACGATCATTCACGAGATTCGCATTCAGAACCAGGTCATCTACTTGGATCCCCCGATCGAGCAGGCGCGCGCAAGCTGGTACCGTCAGCTCCAACAGTGGCTCGGCATCGTCTGCGGCTTGAGCAGGATTCAGAGCTCCCGATACGAGATCGGCCTCAAGATCAGGACGACCGCGCCCCAGAACCTCAACTACAACTCTCTCGTGCGTTCCTTCCCGCGTCCCCGCTTTGAACGACTTCTGACACCTCGGTCCGCCGCGCAGCTCGGCCAATTCCTCGACGGCTCCCTCGAACGGCCTTTCGCCCTCGTCGAAGATAAGCTCCGCCAGATCGGCGTCTACGTCAACAAGTGGCTTCAGTTCCAGTCGCTTTGGGACCTCGAGTCGGAGTACGTCTACAGCAAGCTGGGCGACTCCCTCGCCTCGTGGCAGCAACTCCTCCTCGAGATCCGCAAGACTCGCTCGACCTTCGACAACTCGGAGACGCAGCGGTCGTTCGGCGTCGCCATCATAAACTACGAGCAGGTCCAGAGCAAGGTCAACGCCAAGTACGACACCTGGCAGCGCGACATCCTCGGCCGCTTTGGCAGCAAGCTCAGCGTCAGGATGAAGGAGACGCACGCTGCGATCCTCAAGGCGCGCCACGACCTCGAGCATCACTCGATCGAAGGATCCTCGACCGCCGCGACCGTCACGTTCATCACGTTCGTCCAGGAGCTCAAGCGCAAGGTCAAGAAGTGGACGCCCGAGATCGAGATCTTTGGTCAGGGGCAGAAAACGCTCGAACGCCAGCGGTACCAGTTCCCGCCCGACTGGCTCTATGTCGACCAGATCGAGGGCGAGTGGAGCGCGTTCAACGAGATCCTCACGCGCAAGAACGCCTCGATTCAGGAGCAACTCGGTGCGCTCGCTCTTCCCTCCTCCGCCGACTCGGGCTTTGCTGATCGTGCGAGCTTGCCCCACAGCCGGACTCCAGCTCAAGATCGTCGCCGAGGACAAGATTGTCCAGAACCGCATTCAGGAGATCGTAGTCGAGTGGGAGGCCAACAAGCCCATCCAAGGCTCCCTCAAGGCCGACACGGCGATGAACGCCATCGCCATCTTCGAGGGTCGCGTCAACCGACTCAACGAGGAGTACGACACCGTCTCGAGGGCGAAGGAGGCGTTGGACCTCGAGCTCGTCCGCGACGACCGCCTCGAACCCGTCCTCGAGGAGATTCGCGACCTCAAGGCGGTTTGGACCGCGCTCTCGGGCGTTTGGGCTCAGATCGCCGAGCTTCGCGATACGCTCTGGTCGTCGATTCAGTCGCGCAAGCTTCGCCAGCAGCTCGACGCCCTCCTCAACACGACGCGCGAGATGCCGAGTCGGATGCGCCAGTACGCCGCGTTCGAGTACGTTCAGGAGACGCTTCGCCAGCAGCTTAAGTCCAACTCCATCATCGGAGACCTCAAGTCGGAGGCGCTTCGCGAGCGTCACTGGCGCCAGCTCTACAAGGCTCTCCGCATCTCGAACCAGTACTCGCCGTCGTCGATGACTCTCGGATCCGTCTGGGACCTCGACCTCAAGCGGAACGAGAACATGCTCAAAGAGGTCATCGCCCAGGCGCAGGGAGAGATGGCGTTGGAGGAGTTCCTCAAGCAGGTGCGTGCTTTCTCTCTCGAGCTGCCGTGCCTCTTCTGACTCCATTTTGCTTCCTTCGCAGGTCAAGGAGACCTGGACGAACTACACGCTCGACCTCGTCAACTACCAGAACAAGACTCGCCTCATTCGCGGCTGGGACGATCTCTTCACCAAGTGCGGCGAGAACCTCAACTCGCTCACCGCCATGAAGCTCTCGCCGTACTACAAGGTCTTCGAGGAGGAGGCGTCGTCTTGGGAGGATCGCCTCAACCGGATTCACGTTCTCTTCGACGTCTGGATCGACGTTCAGCGTCAATGGGTCTACCTCGAGTGCGACCGCTCGCCACTCTTGCGTTTGCAGTTCCGCCTGACTCGACTCGCGCAGGGGCATCTTCTCCGGGAGCGCCGACATCAAGCATCTCCTGCCGATCGAGAGCCAGCGGTTCAACAACATCAACGCCGAGTTCCTCAACGTCATGAAGAAGGTCTTCAAGTCGCCGTTCATCCTCGACGTCCTCAACATCCAGGGCGTGCAGAAGAGCCTCGAGCGACTGGCCGACCTCCTCTCCAAGATCCAGAAGGCCCTCGGCGAGTACCTCGAGCGCGAGCGTTCGTCGTTCCCGAGGTTCTACTTTGTCGGAGACGAGGACTTGCTCGAGATTATCGGCAACAGCAAGGATGCGAGTCGCTTGCTTCCTCTCCCTCTTTGAGCTGCTGCTGACCTTGTTCCTACTCGCAGATCGTCCGCATCGGCAAGTTCCTCAAGAAGATGTTCGCCGGGCTCTCGTCGATCAAGCTCGACGAGGATGTCACGAGGATCGAGGGGATGGCGTCGCGCGAGGGAGAGGAGGTCGCGTTCACGACACCGATCATCCTCAAGGACTTCCCGAAGATCAACGATTGGCTCACGAAGCTCGAGTCGGAGATGAAGGTCTCCCTCGCTCAAACCCTCGCCCGCGCCTTCGCCGACCTCCAGCTCTTCTACAACGCCCCCGAGGGACTCGAAACGGAGCAGTTCCTCTCCTGGATCGACCTTTACCCCGCCCAACTGGTCGTACTCGCCGTGCAGGTCGGCTGGACGAGCCTCGTCGAAGGAGCGCTCGAGACCGGCGCGTCGCTCGAGGGCCCCCTCTCCGTCGTCCTTCGCGGGCTGGATGTCCTCGCCGACACCGTCCTCACCGAGCTCGCCCCGATCCAGCGCCGCAAATGCGAGCACCTCATCATGGAGCTCGTCCACGAGAGGGACGTCATTCGCCTCCTCCTCCAGAGCAACGTCGCGTCCAACAAGGACTTCAACTGGCTCTACCACATGCGATTCTACCTCGACACGTCTCGGACGAACCCTCTCGAGCAGCTCGACGTCAAGATGGCGAGCGCCTCGTTCGCGTACGGCTACGAGTACCTCGGCGTCCCCGATCGACTCGTCCAAACTCCCCTCACCGACCGCTGCTACCTCACCCTCACTCAAGCCCTCCACTCCCGCCTCGGAGGCTCTCCTTTCGGGCCCGCAGGAACTGGTTTGTCCCTTCCTCAACTTGGCCAGCCCGCGACTCACCCATCTTGTGTTTGCAGGCAAGACCGAATCCGTCAAGGCTCTCGGCGTGCAGCTCGGACGCTTCGTCCTCGTCTTCTGCTGCGACGAGACGTTCGACTTCCAGGCGATGGGTCGGATCTTCGTCGGGCTCTGCCAAGTCGGCGCCTGGGGATGCTTCGACGAGTTCAACCGACTCGAGGAGCGGATCCTCAGTGCGGTCTCGCAACAGATCCAGAGCATCCAACTCGGACTCAGCGCAGGGATCACCAACCCCAACGCCGAGATCGAGCTCGTCGGACGCCAGCTGCGCATCAGCCAGGACACAGGCATCTTCATCACGAGTGAGCTTTCTCCACGAACGCGCGCGCCGTGGCAGGACTGACGAACTCGACCGCAGTGAACCCTGGATACGCCGGTCGCTCCAACCTCCCCGACAACCTCAAGAAGCTCTTCCGGAGCATGGCGATGACTCGTCCCGACCGCGAGCTTATCGCCCAGGTCATGCTCTTCTCGCAAGGCTTCCGGACCGCCGAAACCCTCGCCTCCAAGATCGTCCCCTTCTTCAACCTATGCTCCGAGCAGCTCTCCTCCCAACCTCATTACGACTTTGGCCTCCGCGCTCTCAAGTCGGTGCTCGTTAGCGCTGGCCACCTCAAGCGGGAGCGTCTCCAGGCGTCGGCAGCGCAAGCCGAGGGAGGAACCAGCGTTCTCGAGTCGATCGACATCTCGGAGCAGGAGATCCTCATCCAGAGCGTTACGGAGACGATCGTTCCCAAGCTCGTCGCAGACGACGTTCCTCTCCTCACCAGGTCAGTCCTCTCTTCCCTCGAACCCTCAGAACGCTGCTCACGCAAGAGCTTCCCGCAGCCTCCTCGCCGACGTCTTCCCCGGAATCGACTACGTCCCCGTCAACCTCGACAAGCTCAAGGAGCACATCCTCGCCGTCTGCGCCGAGCGACACCTCGTCGCTGACGAGATCTGGCTGCAGAAGGTCGTCCAGCTGTACCAGATCCAGAACATCCAGCACGGCCTGATGATGGTTGGTCCGTCTGCGACGGGGAAGACGTCCGCCTGGCGAGTCCTCCTCGCCGCTCTCGAGCGACTGACGGGTGTCGAGGGCGTCTCGTACGTTATCGACCCCAAGGCGATCTCGAAGGAAGCGCTCTACGGCACGCTGGATTCGACGACGCGCGAGTGGAACGACGGCCTCTTCACCCACATCCTCCGCAAGATTGTCGACGACGTTCGAGCGGAGAGCACGAAGCGCCACTGGATCATCTTCGACGGCGACGTCGATCCCGAGTGGGTCGAGAACCTCAACAGGTGAGTTGAGAGCGTTTCTCGTCGTCGGGCAGATCCTAATCCTCTTTCAGCGTACTCGACGACAACAAGCTCCTCACGCTCCCGAACGGAGAACGGCTCAACCTCCCCAACAACGTCCGCATCATGTTCGAGGTCGAATCGCTCAAGTACGCGACTCTCGCCACCGTCAGTCGCTGCGGAATGGTCTGGTTCAGCGACGACGCCGTCTCGCCGTCGATGCTCTACCGCAACTACCTCAGCACTCTCCGCGCCATCCCTCTCGACGCCACCGACGAGGACGCTCTTCTCGACCTCCCGACTCGCCGAGGCGAGAGCGACGACGTCTCCGCCAACCTCGCGACGCAGCGAGTCGTCGCAGCGAGGATCGAGCAGTACTTTGAGGAGGACGCCCTCGTCCCCAAGGCGCTCGAGTACGCCGCCTCGGTCGACCACATCATGGACTTTACCACCATCCGCGCCGTCACCACCCTCTTCTCTCTCTTCAACAAGACCGTCGGGAACGTCATCGAGTACAACAACCAGCACCCCGACTTCCCCCTCCAGGCCGAACAGGTCGAATCCTACGTCACGAAGCGCCTCCTCGTCGGCCTCGTCTGGGCGTTCACGGGCGACTCGAAGCTCGAGACGCGAGCTCTCATGGGCGACTTCCTGCGGGACCATTCGGGACTCGACCTTCCTCCCCTCGGCCCCGGGGGCTCTCTCATCGACTACGACGTCCAGGTCAACACCGGAGATTGGCTCTCGTGGCTGAACTCCGTCCCGACCATCGAGATCGAGACGCACGCCGTCCTTTCGGCGGACGTCGTCATCCCGACCATGGACACCGTCCGACACGAGGAGGTCCTCTACTCCTGGCTCTCCGAACATCGTCCCCTCCTCCTCTGCGGACCGCCAGGGTCGGGCAAGACGATGACGCTCTTCAGCGCGCTTCGCAAGCTCCCCGACCTCGAAGTCATCGGCCTCAACTTCTCGAGCGCGACGACGCCCGAGCTGATCCTCAAGACGTTCGAGCAGCACTGCGAGTACCGGAAGACGCCGAACGGAGTCATCCTCGCGCCCGTCCAGATCGGTCGCTGGATCGTCCTCTTCTGCGACGAGATCAACCTCCCCGCGACGGACAAGTACGGAACCCAGAAGGTCATCTCGTTCCTCCGCCAACTCGTCGAGCACGGCGGGTACTGGAGGACGACCGACAAGGCGTGGGTCAAGCTCGAGCGGATCCAGTTCGTCGGCGCCTGCAACCCTCCCACCGACCCGGGCCGAGTACCCCTCAGCCATCGCTTCCTCCGCCACGCGCCCCTTGTCATGGTCGACTACCCCGGAGAGACGTCGCTCAAGCAGATCTACGGGACGTTCACGCGCGCCCTCCTCAAGGTCGTCCCCACTCTCCGCGCCTACTCCGAACCCCTCACGGCGGCGATGGTCGAGTTCTACCTCTCGTCGCAGAAGCGGTTCACGACGGACGTCCAGGCCCACTACGTCTACAGCCCTCGCGAGCTGACGAGGTGGATGCGAGGAATCTACGAGGCGATTCGGCCGCTCGACAACCTCTCGGTCGAAGGCCTCGTTCGAGTCTGGGCGCACGAGGCGCTCCGGCTCTTCCAGGATCGACTCGTCACGGAGGAGGAGCGCAAGTGGACCGACGAGAACATCGACGCCGTCGCCCTCTCCCACTTCCCCACCATCAACTCGAACGAAGCTCTCGTTCGCCCCATCCTCTACTCGAACTGGACGTCGAAGAACTACGTCCCCGTGGATCGCGAGCAGCTCCGCGAGTACACCAAGGCTCGCCTTCGCGTCTTCTACGAGGAGGAGCTCGACGTTCCCCTCGTCCTCTTCAACGACGTCCTCGACCACGTCCTCCGGATCGACCGCGTCTTCCGTCAAGTCCAAGGTCATCTCCTCCTCATCGGTGTCAGCGGCAGCGGAAAGGTGCGCGACTCTGAGCCTTTCAGTCCTTGGACCCTGCTGACCTGCCTCTCCCCATCTCCCCAGACGACCCTCTCTCGCTTCGTCGCGTGGATGAACGGTCTCAGCGTCTTCCAGATCAAGGTCCACAACAAGTACACCGCCGAGGACTTCGACGACGACCTCCGCACCGTGCTGCGTCGGTCCGGATGCAAGGGCGAGAAGATCGCCTTCATCATGGACGAGTCGAACGTCCTCGACTCGGGCTTCTTGGAGCGGATGAACACCCTCCTCGCCAACGCCGAAGTCCCCGGTCTCTTCGAGGGAGACGAGCACGCGGCGCTCATGACGGCGTGCAAGGAGGGCGCTCAGCGGGAAGGGCTCATGCTCGACTCGCCCGAGGAGCTCTACCGCTGGTTCACTCAGCAGGTCGCGAGGAACCTCCACGTCGTCTTCACGATGAACCCTCCCTCCGGCGGCCTCGCCTCGCGCGCGGCGACGTCCCCCGCCCTCTTCAACCGTTGCGTGCTCGACTGGTTCGGCGACTGGTCCGACCAAGCCTTCTATCAGGTCGGCATGGAGTTCACCAACTCTCTCGACCTCGACGCGTCGGCCTACGTACCCCCTGCGACCTTCCCCTCCGCGTACCGCCAACTCTCCCTCCCCCCAGTCCACCGCGCCGCCGTCATCAACGCCCTCGTCTTCGTCCACATGACGATGTACGAAACGAACGCCAAACTCGCCCGCCGCCAGGGTCGAACGAACTACGTCACGCCCCGCCACTACCTCGACTTCATCAACCAGTACGTCCGGATCTTCAACGAGAAGCGCGACGAGCTCGAGGAGCAGCAGCGCCACCTCAACGTCGGGCTCGAGAAGCTCCGAGACACGGTCGTCCAGGTCGAGGAGCTCCGCAAGAGTCTCGCGATCAAGCGAACGCAGCTCGAGACGAAGAACGCCGAGGCGAACGACAAGCTCAAGCGTATGGTCGCGGATCAGCAGGACGCGGAGCACAACAAGATCGAGTCGGTCAAGATGCAGGCGGTTCTCAAGACTCAGACGAAGGAGATCGCCGAGCGACGGTCTCTCGTCATGGGAGAGCTCGCAGACGCCGAACCCGCCGTCGCAGACGCTCAGGCGGCCGTCAGCAACATCAAGAAGCAGCACCTCACGGAGGTCCGCTCGATGGCCAACCCGCCCGAAGCCGTCAAGCTCGCGATGGAGTCGGTCTGCACGATCCTCGGCTTCAAGATCGATAGCTGGAAGACGGTCCAGAGCATCATCCGTCGTGACGACTTCATCGCCAGCATCGTCAACTTCGATACGACCAAGTCGATGACTCGCCAGCTCCGCGAGAAGATGAAGGCCGACTACCTCTCGCGCCCCTCGTTCAACTACGAGACCGTCCAGCGAGCCTCCAAGGCTTGCGGGCCCCTCGCCAAGTGGGTCATCGCGCAGGTCAACTACTCCGACATCCTCGACAAGGTCGGCCCGCTCCGGCACGAGGTCCAGTCGCTCGAGGACCAGGCGGAGACGACGAAGGATCAGGCGTCGACCATCATCACGATGATCGCGGAGCTCGAGGCCCGCATCGCGTCGTACAAGGACGACTACGCCCTCCTCATCAGCGAGACGCAGACGATCAAGACGGAGATGGAGCGAGTCCAGAAGCGCGTCGACCGCTCGATCACGCTCCTCGACAGCCTCGGCTCCGAGAAGACGAGGTGGGAGGCCGGCAGCAAGACGTTCGAGTCGCAGATGAGCACCGTCGCAGGAGACGTCCTCCTCTCCTCCGCCTTCCTCGCGTACGGAGGCTACTTCGACCAGCAGTACCGCGAGTCGATGTGGCAAGGCTGGAGCAACCATCTCGCCGACGCCGGGATCAAGTTCAAGCCCGACCTCTCCCTCTCCGAGTACCTCTCAACCGCCGAGGACCGCCTCTCCTGGCAAAGCCGCTCGCTCCCCGCGGACGACCTCTGCACGGAGAACGCCATCATGCTCAAGCGGTTCGACCGTTATCCCCTCATCATCGACCCCTCCGGCCAAGCGACTGCCTTCCTCCTGAACGAGTACAAGGACCGCAAGATCTCCGTCACGTCGTTCCTGGACGAGGCGTTCCTCAAGAACCTCGAGAGCGCTCTTCGATTCGGAACGCCTCTCCTCATCCAAGACGTCGAGCATCTGGATCCGATCCTGAACGCCGTCCTCAACAAGGAGCTTCGTCGCGCTGGAGGTCGAGTGCTGATCCGACTCGGCAACCAAGACATCGACTTTTCTCCCGCCTTTACGTGCGTTCTCCCTCGTCTCGCGCCCAACGGCCACCAATGCGCTTCCTCGCAGGATGTTCCTTTCGACCAGGGATCCCTCGGTCGAGTTCGCCGCCGATCTCAACTCTCGCGTGACGATGGTCAACTTCTCAGTGCGTCGCGATCCTCGTTCGTATCTGTGCGCGCGCTGACTTGAGCGTCGTTCTCCAGATCACTCGAGCGAGTCTCCAGGCTCAATCGCTCAACCAAGTCTTGCGCGTCGAACGGCCCGACACCGACCGCAAGAGGTCGGATCTGCTGCGGCTTCAAGGAGAGTTCCGAGCCCGCCTTCACCACCTCGAGAAGAGTCTCCTCACGGCGCTCAACGCCTCGTCTGGCAACATTCTCGACGACGACAAGTGCGTGCCACCTCCCTTCCGCCGAGCTTCGCTAACGCAGTATTTCAAGGGTCATCGAGACGCTGGAGACGCTGAAGCGCGAAGCTGCAGACGTTACGCGAAAGGTCGAGGAGACGGACGTCGTCATGGCAGAAGTCGAGCAGGTCACGAGCGAGTACCTCCCGCTGGCGCAAGCCTGTAGCTCGATCTTCTTCGTCCTCGACGAGCTGCACCTTCTCCACCACTTCTACCAGTTCTCCCTCCGATTCTTCCTCGACATCTTCGACTTCGTCCTCCTCCACAATCCCTCGCTCAAGGACGTTACCGACCCCCACCTGCGCTTCTCCATCCTCATCGGCGACCTCTTCCTCCACGTCTTCAAGCGGACGTCTCGCGCCCTACTCCACTCGGACCACTTGACGCTCGCAGTCCTTCTCGCCCAGGTCAAGCTTCGAGGAACCGAATCGGGCTTCGACGAGCACGAGTTCAACTTCCTTCTCGAGGGCGGCGAAGGAGCGACGGCCGATGCGATCGAGATCACGTCGAGCCTTTTGGACGCCAGTCAGCGGCAGCGACTTCAGGCATTCGGCCGCCTCGCTTGCTTCAAGGACGTTCGCAAGAATATCGCCGAGCACGAGGATCAGTGGCGAGACTTCTTGTCGTCCAACAGCCCCGAACTCTCCGTGCCTGAGATCTGGACCGACATCTCGCGTGAGTTTCAAGTTCAACGCCCTCCCCACACGTTCTGACCGCCTTTCGCTCGCAGCCCTCTCCCTCGCACTTCGCCACGTCCTCGTCATCAAGTGCCTCCGGTCGGACAGGCTCCTCCAGGCGTTCGGCGCCTTCGTCAACCACGTCTTCGGCCGGGACCTTCTGGGCGAGACGCCGTACGAGCTCGGGGACATGGTCGCGAACGAGGTCGAGGCGGCTTCGCCAGTTTGCCTCTGCTCGGTGCCGGGCTACGACGCCAGCTACCGCGTCGACAACCTCGTCGCCGCCACAAAGGCCAAGTGCGCGTCCGTCGCGATGGGCTCGCAGGAGGGATTCGCTCTCGCAGACCAGGCAATCGCGGCGGCAGCTCGGACGGGCAACTGGGTCCTCCTCAAGAACGTCCATCTCGCCCCGTCGTGGCTCAGTCAGCTCGAAAAGAGGCTCCAAAGCCTCAACCCGAACCGAGCCTTCCGCCTCTTCCTCACGATGGAGACGAACCCCTCGATCCCGGTCAACATCCTTCGCCAAGGCCGAGTCCTCATGAACGAACCGCCACCCGGGATTCGCGCCAACATCCTCGAGTCGCTGCGAAGCATCTCTCCCGCCCGGATCGCCAGTGGACCCGCCGAGAAGACTCGCCTCTACTTCCTCCTCGCATGGTTCCACGCGGTCGTACAGGAGCGCCTCCGCTACGTTCCTCTCGGATGGAGCAAGGCCTACGAGTTCAACGACTCGGACCAGGAAGCAGCTCTCGGCACGATCGACTCGTGGCTGGCAGTCGCGTCGAAGGGCAGGACGAACGTCGACCCCGCAGCCATCCCATGGGACGCCATTCGCAGCCTCATCCGCGAATCCGTCTACGGCGGCAAGATCGACACCGAATTCGACCAAATCCTCCTCGACTCCTTCGTCGCCTACCTCTTCTCGCCGAGAGCCTACGACGTCAACTTCCAGCTCGTCCGCCCCAGCGATGGCGAACCTGGCCTCTCGATCCCGGACGCGACGCGCCTCGAGCAGTTCATCGCTTGGGCGCAGAAGCTTCCCGAACAGGAGCCGCCTTCGTACCTGTCGCTCCCACCGTCTGCAGAGAAGGTCATCGCCATGGCGCAAGGTGAGTTCCGCACTGGTCAGTTGCGGGAAGCGGACGCTGACGTTTTTTACCAGGCACGATGCTTCTGCTGCGACTTCTCAAGATGCGGTCGCTCAGCGACGACAACGAGACGGTCACCGTCGACGTCAAGAAGGGAGCAGCTTCGGCGCAGCCTGCCTGGATGCGCGCTCTCAAGAACTCTTGCGTCGAGTGGCTTCAGATCCTGCCCAAGGTAGCTAGTCTGGCCTTTGTGCTTCGAACCACGCTGATTGCACGTCGCTTCTAGTCTGTGCCGACTCTCCGAGGAAGCCTCGATAGCGTCAAGGATCCCCTCTTCCGCTTCTTCGACCGCGAATCCACCATCGCCGGCAAACTCCTCTCCACGATCCGCGGCGACCTCACCAACCTCGTGCGCGTCTGCGAAGGCGAGCTGAAGCAGACGAACGACATTCGCGGCCTCCTCTCCGACCTCACAAAGGGAACGGTCCCGTCGTCCTGGCGCCGCTACAAGTGCCGCAGCCTCGCCGCAGGATCCTGGATCGCCGACTTGACGAAGAGGCTCAACCAGCTCACGCGGATCGTCGAGTCAGGCGACCTGCGAGGATCCTCGACTTCGCTCGGCCTCCTCTTCCACCCTCATGGATTCGTCACGGCGTCGAGGCAGGCAGTCGCGCACGCGACTAGCTCGTCGCTCGAGCAGCTCCAGCTCCGCGTCGATTTGGAAGGAACCGGAGGACCAGGCTCGTTCGCCATCGAAGGTTCGTCTTCCTTCCCCGCTCGCCACCACCATCTTACTCACGAATCTCTCTCCCAGGTCTCGCACTCGTCGGCGCCAGCTGGTCGTCCTCGCAGATCGTCATCAACGACGGCTCGACCGTCCGACTCGGGCTCTCGCAGATCTCCTGGGTCAAAGAGCCGGCTACGACGCAGTCCAAGGCGCGTCGGATCGAGATCCCTTGCTGGTTGGACGGGACGAGGGCGGACTCGCTCTTCACCGTCAGTCTGCCGGCGGGCGACGTCGATGCGAGCGTTGTTGCGCAGAGGGCGGTGGCACTGGTTGCTGCGCTGGATTAGGAGGGAGGAGGAGGGTTGGAGGAGGGGACGGGGGAGTGGAGGGTTTACAGAGAGGAGGGGTTGGAAACGAAGTTTGTTTAGTTCGAGTCGGCGACGAGATCTGAGAACGGGAGAGTGCAGCTCTGCTGGTTCGGAAATGCCTTCGTCGACTCGATTTCTATCACGACTCTAGCTCATCCCTTGTTCCCTCCACGCCATCCCAAAGTCGTCGAAGCCCTCGCCAGCCCGCTCCCACTCGCTGCCGAGGCCGAAGTCGAGTTCGTCCCCACCGTCGCTGCGCCCGACGACAAGCTCGCCACCGCCTTCTCCCCCTCGGCCTTGGGCATGAATCCTCCCGATACGCTCTGCTCGAGCAGCGCCTGCGTGCTCTTGCGAACGGTGGTAGCAGCTGCCAGTGCCTGGAAACTGAGGTCAGCGGGAGGTTGGGAGCGAGGGAGGGAAAAAGAGGTGCCGTCTTTTCGGTTTCATTCCAGCCTGATGCTGCGAGCTTGACGTCTTCCGGCGAGAGAATCTTTTGAACACAGCATTAGCCACTGCCCTCCGAGAGGAATGCAGAACGAAGGTGACGAAGACTCACTGGAGGTCTCCAGCCCGTAAGGTCGAGGTCGCGAAAGAAGGAAGCAACCTGTAAAACAGGATCGTTAGAAACCATGGCGAAGAGGAGCAGCAGGAACAAAAAACGCACCTTGCGATAGCACAATTCGAGCGAAAGGTGGGCGTCGGCGAGTTCCTTGATCTCTTTCGAGATGGAGGAAGAAGAAGCTGTTTGAGCGCTGCGTAAGTGCCGTAAAGGGGGGATCGCAAGGGGGCGACTCACCTTTGAAGTTGTCAGGATCCATCGCCTCTTCGAGGACCATGGTCGCCTCGGAAAGAACCTCGCCGAAGGTCTCCTCCGACTTGGTGAGTGCGGACCAGTGAGACAGGAGAAGTCGCAGCTCGTCGACGACAGGTTTGATATCTTGAATCGCTGAGAAGTCTCGCAGGCCACTGCAAGCAGGGGATTGAGTCTGGCTCGCTGGCGAGGAGAGCAGCAAAACTCACTGAGTCTCCTTGATGCAAGTAGCGAGATAGTTGAGGACTTTGCGAGAGGCAAAGGAGCTGCAGAAGAAGGGGTCAGCTGGCTGCAAGAGGCTTCGCAGAGAAAGGAACGCACATGGACTGGAGATATCGAATGAGGTACGTCGAGTTGGTAGAGAACCTGCGACACGTTGGCCCAGCTGGAAACGCGCACCCGTAGACTGGGAGCTCACCTGGTAGCGATATCGTGGAGTGCAATCCGACATGCCCTCTGAGGCACGCTCCACATCCTGCCGATCCTGAGCTCAATCTTTACCAACGCCCGCACCTGCGAAGGGAACCAAGTCAGCCCCCATTTCTCTTCCCACTCGTTCCCCTCCCTTACAAGTCGCGACAGCTCTCCCGCGACGTGAATGAGCAGCTTCTGAAGCCCCTGGCAATCTATCTTGAGCAGCTCTGCCCTGGAGTTCCGCCGGGCAACCTGTGGAGAGAGGAGTTGGTTCCACGGTCCGAATGTGCGCCTGGAAGGAGGAGGCGAGGGAGAGGCGCTGGAGCTGGCACAGCAGGTGAAGCCTACCTTGACGGGTGGTCGGAGAGGAGCTGCAACGGAGGGAGAGGGAGCACGAGCTGGAGGAGGGAGCGAGACTGGTGGAGCGGAGGTGGAGCGCTTCGGCTGGCGCGTGAGCTGCAAGGAGCGTTTGGTCAGCTCACTAGCTCCCAACCTGGCCGCAGTCCCTACGCACTCCGTCGCCGTGAAGACCCAAGGGGGACGGAGCTCTCATGGGCGGAGAGGGCTGCCTCCGGAGCATGGCGCTCGAGCCAGACGGAAGTTAAGGTTGGCGGAGGAGGGAGAGCTGCCGCAGCGGCGTGGGGAACGAAGTGCCCATAGCGGCGCGTCTGCCTGGGAACTGTAGCCTTAATGCGGTGCAGGCCCACGGTCCTGTTCAGAAGGCCCTGGTCGGGGGCGTTTGTCCAGCTTCGTTCCGTTCCTCTGAAGCAGATTAGATGGCCTAGCAGAGCAAGCGAAGCAGGAGTAGGGTCGAAGCAAGAACGGCGGGAGAGCAAGAGGCGTCTTCGCGAGTTCGCTCTCTTGACCTCCGACTTTCAACACTGCGCCACGATGGAGCCTTCGCTCTGGTGGTTGATCCTCTGTGTTGTTCTACTAGTCTCGAGCTGGGTTGTGTACCTCTGTAAGCCGCGCCTGCTCCAGTCCACCACCCGCAGCTGACTGACCTCCTCACCGTAGTCCTCTCAACCTGCGCCGGCCCCCCTCTCATCCGACTAGCACGCTCGTTCCTCGCGAGCCATTACCGCGCGACGAGCTCCAACCAGTGGGATCGGGGAGGAGCTGGCTATCGCGAGCCCCTTGGACCGGGGAGGACCTCAAGGTGGAGTGGATTCGAGAGTGGGAGGGGAGGGACGGAGGGGTTTGAGATGGATGCGCTGGGAAAGGATGATGGGTATTAGAGCTTTGGAGGCGTGTGGGAGGTGTGGTGGATCACATCGAGGGAGTCAAGGTGAGCTGCGATCCGACCAGGAGGTGGAAGGAGAGCTAACGTTCTCTTTCGTGTAGCTTTGAGGTTAGGCAGCTGCACAGATGTCCCCTTTGCTGGCTGGTTGGCTCGCCGTGAGATGCCTCAAGTGGCGTAGATGGCAATTCATCCTCGAGCCTGGGCAGCGGCGCGAAGTGCCCAGCTCCGTTCACCACCTTCGGCTCTGCTCCTCTACTCCAGCGCGAGTTCTGCTTCAACCTGGGCTTCGGACCGCCTGCTCTGTCTCTCTCTCTCTGCGCGCCAAGCTTCCGTACGAAGAGCTCCGCGCGTGCGCTGCCTCAGCCACCCTCCGCCTACAAGACTTCCTTTCGTCAGGCCCTCTGTCCCCCAATCTCCGATTCCAGGGACCAACAGTGTCAGACTCACACCCTGGGAGCAGGATCCATCCCAGCGGTCCGAAGACAAGCTTCAGCGCCATTCCTCCCTTTGCTCAGCGAGGGGCTCTCGCTCGCTCCCCACCCGCACTCTCCTCTCGAAAAAAAGCAGCAGCTATGGAAGAGATTGCCTCGCTCCCAGCACGTCGCCTCTTTCCTCAGCGAAAGCAGCAGGCTCTCGCACACCACACCCAATCTGACTTTGCACACAAAATGCAATTGCGACTTCAAAGAAACCCGCACAGCGGGGTTGCGAGAGAGGGGGAAGTATACAACGAGGGTGGAAGGATTCTACGAGATGAAGCGCCACTCGATCTCAACGATCCCCTTGTCAAAGTCTGCGATGGCTCCAAAGGCGGAGGTGGAGAGGTCGAGCGAATCGTAGGACCTGCACCTGAGAAAGCGGAGAAGATCAGTTTGTTGGCCCCTCTGCGAAGAGAAAGGTGGGGAGACGAACCCGGGGCAGGCATCTTGGACGGTAGCGGTGGTGGTCTTGCCTGTGAGCGAGCGAGCAAAGTCAGCTCTCGGTCTTCGTGCGGAGGGGAGGAAGACGACGTACCGTTGGCGACGTTCGTGATGCTAACCTGGCGACCGCAGTCGGGAGCGTTGTTAGGGTTGGTGTGAGTACCGTACTGAAGAAAATCACAAGGTCAGTTGAGAACAACAGGAGAAGCGAGGGGGGCGCACACGAGCCATGGCGAGAGCGACGACGTGCTCTGAGTCCTGCGATACACGGCCACACGCTCCATACGCTCCTTCCTGGGTGTAGAAACTTCCAGTTCCTCGGAAGGAATTGCCGCCGGAAGTAGGGGGAGTGGCGGCGGGAGGAGATGCGGAGGAAGACGAGGTGGAGGTGGGAGCCGGGGGAGGCGTGGAGGAAGACGATGGCTCGATCCATTCCTCGACGACGGGGGTGGAAGAGGGTGCAGGAGGCGTGTAGGAAGAGGAGGGGGAAGGGGAGGAAGTCGCGACGACAGCGAGGACGACAGGAGAACTCGAGGTCTGCTCGGGCGCCGCCTCCTCTTCCTCCTCCGAAGCGGTCGAAGTAGGCTTGACGGGCTTGGTGAAGGTGGAGAGAACCTCCTTGGTCGCCGTAGGCTTTGGTGCAGGAGTCGACGAGGACTTTGGCGGAGGTGTCGAAGGCTCCAGCGCTTGTCCCCAGGCCTCCGTGATGGCAGCACCTCCAGCATCATCCCCAGCAACCTTTCCAGTATCCGCCCAAGTGATAGCTCCATCAATACAGGCCGTCCCAGCTACGAAACACCGACATCAGCTCCCGCTCGCCCACCGGTCTCCGAAAGAACGCACCTGCCACTCCTCCCATCGCGGTACAAGCGTCCCCGTCGCAGAGACTCCACGTGTACTCGCTGTCGCACCTCACGGTCGCCTGTCCAGCAGCACGAGCGTTCATCCTCCTTCCGCTCCTGGGGAGCGCTCGACGCGCGAACGAGTGGTGGTGCGAGTCGCGGCGGTGGGCGGGAATGTTGACAAATTGAGGGGCGAGGGGAGAGTGGGCTGTGGCTAGGGGAAGGGTCGCGAGAGCTGAGAGGAGGAGGGTGGTGAAGATCATTCTTGGAATGAAGGCGGCTGCTGAAGAGATGGGTCTTTCGAGATCGACTCTAGAGACGTGGAGGAATGGCGTGGAGGGAACAGCGGAAGGAGCACAGCTGCTTAGAAGGGTTGGCTCAGCATCTGCAGCTAACGTCGCGCGGGGGAGTGCAGCTCGGCGAAGAAGAGGGGACGAACCTCGGTTTCGGGGGTTGCAAGAGGTCGGAAAGTCCGGACTGGCCGAAGGCAAGGGTTTGCTGAGAGAGAACGAGGTGGGAGAGAAGAGCAAGACGAGAAGAACGAATGGTTTGCTCGGCAGAAATGATCTCAACGGCTCGGCGATGTGTGATGGAGACGCGCGCGAGGTTCGAGAGAAGAGGACGCGATTCTCTGCGCCTGGAGCAAGGTTGTTCCCTTTGCAATAGCTGCACAGTGTGTCACGAGCATAGAAAGAAGGAGGAGAAGTACCGACGAGAGCGAACGCGACGCGTCGAAAAAGACGCACTCCGTCCTTGCGTCTTTCGCTCGGGATCCCTTCCAATCACACACGAAAAACCTCGACCCTAGGACCCTAGGGATTCATTGTCCATCCATGTCTAGCTACATAAGCATCGCTGCAATCCCCGCTGCTCCCAACGCAAATCCTCCAGCCCCCATCCGCGAGCTCGCCGCCGAGCTCGCTGTCGACGGCGTGGCGGCGGCGCCAGCGGCGCTGGAGGTCGAGGAGGCCGTGTTGGCGGCTGAGACTCCCCCACTCAAGCGCGTAGTAGTTGGGCTGCTTCCATTGACGGCGTGCCTGGAGAGTAGGGGTCAGCAGGATTTCGCTGCACAAGACGCGAGAAGCTTCGCACGATGTTCCTTCGAGGACCCATTTGATCCTGCGTGCCAGGTGAGCGAGTCCCAAAGAAATAGGAAGAGAAGACGTACCCCGCAGTGACATGCTCGAGGTGAAGGCTGCTCTCCCAAGTCGCGTTCGTGTGGCCCAAACTGAGAAAAGGGGTGGACATCAGCCCAGCAGCGAGCCACCAAGAAAACGAAACGCACCTCGTCATCCACAGCCTCCCCGTCATGACTCCATCGCCCGTCCCATTCCCCAGATCCACCGGCGAATCCCTCAGCCACGCAATAGGGTGAGGAGTGCCTTGGGAGTACGGACGCGTCCCGATCTGAGCGTCCGTGTACGACGTGGGGTCGACGGTGAGGAGAACGGTGGCGTTGACGTCGCGAGGGTCTGAACGAAAGTTGTAGACTTCCTCGACGTAGCTGCCGGAAAGCTCGTTAGAAACGGCTAGGGAGAGCAAGCGAGGAAAGGCCTCACGTGTACCGATCAGGCAGCATGTCGATCGTAGGATGGGAGACGAGTTTCGTGAAAGTCTGCAAGAGTCCCAGTTGAATCTCCAGCAGGTCTTCCGAGGTAGGAACTACGTACCGCCGACTGGATGTCGGGATGGTAATCGAACCAACTCCCCATCGCAACTCCAAACGCCTGATTCTCAAACAAGCACGCCGTCGCCGCATGCAACCCAATCAATCCTCCACCCCCGGTCAACCACTCCTGGAACGCCGCCTGACCGCCGGCATCGAGCACCTCGTCCGAGTTCGAAAGGAAGGCGATGGCGCTGAATTTGGCGAGCTGCTCCGTGGTGAAGAGTGCTGGGTCCTCTGAGAAAGTCGGAGTAAAGAGATTCGTGCTCTCTCCGATCGTACGGAGTGCGTCGATGGCTGTAGGGATGCTGCGGAGGGAAAGAGGGTGAGCGGGCGTGAGGCACGACCGGGAGAGCAGCTACGGACCTGTCGTGTCGGAATCCTGCAGTTCGAGAGTATACGAGTATCTCGGGCGGAGTTTGGGAACGAGCTGGCGAAGCTAAGAGCAGGAGCGTGGTCGCAACGACCAGGAGGAGAGGTGCGGGAGATGGCCTGTCGAACGCGATCAGCTGGGCTCTGCGGTTGGACCAGAGTCCGCGTACCTTGTGCTATATCTGAACACCATCGCGAAACTATCGAAGAGCTGGGCAAACAGAGTTGGTGGGAGGAAGGAGAGCCGCAAGAGGTCGACTTCCTCCCGTGACGGCGTCAACACCTCTTGTCCTCCTCCATGACCCAACCCGCCTCCCAACCCCTCTACCCCCTCACCCAGCACGGCTTCACCCCCGTCGGTCCTCCCTCGAACCCCCTCCAGCTCTCCTACACCCTCCGTCTCCCCAGCGCCTCCCCACCCTCTCTCGCTCTCATCGCACACCCCCTAGGCCGACTAGGCGGGACCAAAGAAGACCCCGTCGTCCTTTCCCTCTCCTCTGCACTGCTCGAACAAGGCTGGGGAGTCCTAACCTACGACGCCCGAGGTGCCGGTTCCAGCTCGGGCCGTGCGTCCTTCTCGTGCGTCCCCC
>JANGFH010000498.1:0-27730 GCA_025758715.1 Glaciozyma martinii | reverse complement strand
AGGGAGGTGTTGAAGGGGTGGATCTGGGGCGGGGCGAGGTCGGGGAGGAATCCGGGGGTGAGAGCGGCGGCGTGGATGGGAGGGACGGGGATGGCGCCGAAGAGGGTGTCGGAGGAGATGGACATGTCGGTCGTGAGGGAGATGGCGGAAGCGGCGAGCCGGCGCTTGGGGTTGGGTCGGAGCCAGGCCACTTCGTGTGGGATCGAGGGGGCCAAAGAGTGGTAGTTAGGGAGGGAGGAGGCGGTAGACGGAGGAGAGAGGGAGCGTCGGCGACGTCGGGAGGGCGGGGAGAGAGGGGGGAGGCTGGAGGCCGGATGCAGCTCTACCAGCGAGGAAGACGCGTATGGGATCGCGGCGATCCAGGGATCCTGCGAAGAGCCAGCGTGGGCACCTGCCCAGGCTTCTGCGGCGGCATCGCGCTCGCGATCCCGTTCACGACGACGGCGAACGGGCTCGGGCACGTCACGCTCTCGCTCCATTCCTGGGAAAGGAGGGAGAAAGGCGGGAACGTAGGAAGGGATGAGGTTGGGGTCGCGCCAGGAGGAGGCAATGGGGAGGTCGTCCGCTTGTTCGAGGAGAGCGTCGAAGAGGGAGTCCTCCTCTTTGATGCGGACGTGCGGGGGAACGCCTGGTGAGGGGGATCTGGGCTCGAGCTCTCCATCCGAGACGGAAGAGTCGGTATCGCTCGTTGCTGACTCGAGTTGGATGGGCGTGGCGAGGGCGTCGAGCTCGAAGGAGGAGAGGGGGAGGTAGGAGAGTTGGGCGACTGGCTCAAAGGAGAGCGAAGGGCCGAGTCGTTCTGCAGTCGCCGTGTACACCTTGTTAGCTCCCGCCCACCTCTGCAAGCCTCTCAACGTACCTCGTAAAGACCCAGCCAGGTCACGCAACCGCTCTCCTTCCTCGCCGCCATCTCCTTCCTCCACTTCCTCCCTCAGCTCCGCCAAAGACCCAGTCCCAAACTCGTCCAATGCCTTTCCTACATCCCATACGGAGACCTGGTCCCTCCCCGAGAGCTCTGCATGCTCTTTGGCGGCGGTCGCGAGAAGCTGGAGGTAGTCGGCGACGAGGTCGGAGAGGGTGTGAAGGGGGAGGGTACGCGAGTGGGAGAAGGGTGCCGAGCGAGTAAGGAGTTCGAGGGTGGCGAGGTGGAGGAGGTGGGCTGGGAGAGAAGTAGCGCTGTCCTGGCTCTGGCTCATGGCGAGTGACTGGGGCGGCTCCGTTCGAAAGGACTCGTTCTGGTCGATCCAAGCGGTTCTCAGTCGTTCCTTTACTGCTTGGAAGAGCTAGCCTCGAGCGGCGCAAAGGTTTGAGCGAGTGGGTCGAGAGAGGGAGAAAGACGACCAGGTCGAGCTCTCCCTCCTCCCCTTCGCCCACTCGACTCGCCCAACCCTCTCCCGAAGAGCAAGGCCTACGGAGCGACTCCCCAGCTTACACAGGACTCGACCAGCAGCACCAGACCACAACTGGTCCCGCCTGAACCTCGATACCAAGCCGATCCCGCCTGTGCTCGTCTCCCTCCAATGACCGCCAGCCAGAACCGGTCAATCTACTCGGACGCCTTCGAGGTGAGCTTGAGCTCAATCGTACCGCCTGACAAGGGACTCACTCGTCTTCGCAGGGCGGGAGACCCAACCTCTCCTTCGCGGCAACGTCAGCAGTTCGTCCCCCCCACGTACTCAACACCGAGCGCGACAGTGACTAACCCACTCGACAGCGCCTCTCTCTCTCGCGCGCGTTCACCACCGACCTAGCATCCTACTACCACGAACGAGCTGCTCTCGAAACCGCCTACGTCAACTCGCTCGAGAAGCTCCGCACGCGGTTGCACGGTACCTCCTCCTCTACCGTCTTCACCGCCGTCGAGGCGCTCGGACTGGACAGCAAGGACGCGGACAGGCAGCTGGGAGCGTGGAAGGGCGTTCAGGACAGGTTGGAGACGGAGGTCGTCGAGACTGCCAGGGTGCATGAGCAGTGGCGCAAGAAGGTCGTCGAGGAGGTCGAGGGGCCCCTGAGGTCGAGCCTGGGGAAGCAGGAGTGGATTCGATGGGGTCAGAACGATCGCGACCTGGCTTCGACCGTTCACGAGTACGAGTCGACGCTCGAAAAGGTCCAAAAGGTGCGTTCTCCCTCTCCCGTACGCAGGTGCGATCCCTCGGCGCTAACAGTTCCCTCCCTTTTCCTCCACAGGCGCAGAGCAAGGGCGGATCCAAGGCCTCGAAATCCGCGACCTCTAAGCTCCTCTCTACCCAATCCCACCTCTCCACCCTCGGCTCCGCTCTCACCTCGGCTCTCCCTCCCTTCCTCAACGCTTCACAAGCTCTCGATGCCTCGCACGCCGCCTTCCTCAAAGAAGCCCTCATCCGCTACGGCACCATCAGCTCCGACCTCGGTCGCGAGCGCATGGAAGCAGGCGAACGCGTCCTCGTCGCCGTCTTCTCCATCGACGAGGAGAGCGAGATGCAAGGTTGGGCTCTGCGCGAATCGATGCGCGCTGGAGCAGGCGTCGTCGATAGGGCTAGGCCCGTGAATGGCGCCGAATTTGGAGCCCCGAGCTCGAACGAAGGAGTGAGGGAGCAGACGATCCAGGAGGAGCCCAACTCGCTCCGTGCACCGGTCCAAGAGCGCGAACGCGTGCCTTGTAAGCTTCGTCTCGCTGCCTCTCCGTTGCTGCCAGCTGACTTTTCCTTCCAGCCATCTCTCGCACTGCCCCTCCTCCCGTCGCCTCCCTCGCCCTCCCCACTCCCGCCCCCGTCCGCCCTGCCCACCCTCCTTCCTCTGGATCTCACAACGGCAGCACCATCGGAAACGGTGGTGGAGGTGGCTCCAAGTTCTCCTCTCTGTTCAAGCGGGACCGCTCATCGTCCGTCGCCGGATCCTCCAAGTACGGGAACCTCGACGTCCCGTCTTCGTCGCAACAGCAGGCACACGATCGGCAGTCGATCGATAGTCGGCAGAGCGATGATGTGGACGACGGGATGGCCGGGAGGGAAGGGAGCACCAAGTCGAAGAAGCGCGAGTCGCTCATGCCGTTCTCGTCGGGAGGACTCTTCAGGCGTGGAACGAAGATGGGCCCGTCTGGAGGCGGACCGAGCCCGAGCCTGGAGAGGAGGGAGAGCGAGGTCGTGCAGCCGGCGCCGGCGAGGCAGGAGCAGCCGAAGCCGCAGGAGCCGACGGCGAACGTCGACGAGGAGGGGTACTCGGTCCCGCCTGCTGGCTACGACAAGCAGCCTTGGGAGTCGAAAGGCGGCGGAGCGAACCTCATGGACGATGACGATGAAGGTGCAGAGGAGGCGTGCGTTTCTTCTTCCTCCTCGCCGCCAGCAATGTACTAATAAACGACTCCCCAGATCCGCCCTCCCTGTCGCCCGCGTCCCGAACGTCGCCATCGCCCCCTCCACCATCACCGAAACCGATTCAGACCGCCAAGCAGCCCTCGAGCGCGTCAAGTCGACCCTCCTCTCCTCGAAGCCTCTCGGCGGCCCCACGTCCTCCCCCCTCCTCGGCAGCCCTAACGTCGGCGGAGTCACTCGCCGCGGTACCGCTCGAGGACGTCGAGACGTTCGTACGACTACCTACAACCCCGTCATCCCCGACGACGTCCCCCTCGGTCGACTCCTCGAGCAGCAGCGCGCGCAGGAGGCCTCGGCGCTCTCGACGCCTTCTCGCATGCCGTCGATCCCGTTCACGTCTTCGCCTACTGGAGCGATGTTTGGCGAGCGAGCCAACTCGATGCTCTCGGTCGCTTCGACGGTCGGAGGACGCGTCGGAGTGGTGGACCCGTTCGAGGGAGCTACGACGCCCGGCCTGCGCGCCAGCATCGTCGAGACGGTCAACGTCCTCTCCAAGGGCGGCGTCGTCAGTCGCGTCATGATCACGGGCGAAATCTCGCTCTCGCACCGTCTGGCGGCAGGCGCTTCGACGGACGGCGTGAGGATCCGGATCGCCCATTTCGAGCAGTTTGAGAAGGCGGCACCCAACTCGGCCTACCTCTCTCCCGTCCCCGACTCGCCAGGAGAATACCTCGTCTCCCCCTCCCTCTCGACCACCCCTTCCTCCGCCGTCGTCCTCAAGTACCAACTGCACGTCCCGGCAGGATCGGAAGACGCGTTCGTCCCTCTCCACGTCCGGGCCAACTGGCGCTGCGAGCCTACGCAAACGCGCGTCATGGTCGTCTACGCCCCGAACCCCTCTGCCAAGCTCGCGAGTAGCGGGGAGGAATCTCCGTTTGGCGAGGAGGAGGAAGCGAGGTTGGGAGACGTCAGTTTCCAAGTCCCCATGTCGGTCAACGCCGTCACGTTCCAGGCTAAACCGGCTGCGGTGTGGAGTCCTGAGCATGCGAAACTTACGTTCGCGGTTCAGGGGGTTGGGTTGGGAGGAGGGGAGGAGGGAAAGTTGTTGGCGAGCATCGCGACCGAGAGTCAGGCGGTTGCGCAGCCGGTTGCGGTGAGGTGGAAGTGCGCGGGGAGGTGTGTGAGTGGAGTTGGGGTCGAGGTGGTGGGTGGGGAACAGGTTGAGGAGGTGTTGAGGACGACGGTTTCGGGCAAGTACTTGGTTGCGCCGTGAGGGAGCTTTTTTAGATGGGGTTGAAGGACGAGGCACGTTCGTTTTTGGAAGTTTTGGTAATCGTAACTCTATAGCCTTGGAAGAAGGTCGGAAGCAGAAGAGCGAGCGAGAGAGAGCAGCGAAGCAGAATCCCTCTCATCGCCAAACATCCCACCAAAATCCCTTGCATCTCAATCACCTCTTCACCGCTCCCCTCCTCTCCTTGGGGAACTCGAGAGGGACCTTGAGGACCGCTCGCTTCGCCTTCTTCGCCTCGTTGAGAGTCGACGCCGCGCCGGACGCGACGAGTCGCTGGCACTCTGCGGTGGCGGGGGAGACGACGTGGCATCCGAGCGACTTGAACATCTCCTCAACCCTGTTGCGAGAAGGTTAGCGACGTGCGCAGGAAGGAAGAACGAGGGAGCCGAACGCACTTTTTCGTTCCTAGTCCGAGATCCTCTGCGATCGTCGCTACGTCCGTTCCCCACCCATCGAGGCGGAGGACAATGACGAGCAAGAACGACAAGAGCTTGAGCTCGGTCGGTCCCGTCACCTTCCTCCTCTCCTCTCCCCCGACCTTCATCCTCTCCGTAAACCTCTCCACCAAGCCATCCATGACCTCACTCTTCGGTCCTCCCATCCTCTCGGCCAACTTGACTCCATCGATATCCCTCCCGACCGCCGCAGCTTTGCGGAACGCAAAGAGGTACGAAAGGTGAATGAGGAGGCGAACCTTGCGCAACTCCTTCGCACTGAGCGAAGGCGCCGCGTCGTCCTCCCTGTTGGGCAAGATCTTGCGAAGCTGGTTCGCGAGGAAGGTCGAACGACGGTAGGGGAGGAAGGCGTTGCGCTCCTTGATCGTCTTGACGCTGAGCACGTTGCCGAGAACCTCGTCGAGCGCCGCCAGCTCGTCCGGCGCGACGCATCCGTCGAGAGCGTACACCTCCTTGGGGTCCTTGGCCTCCATGTTGAAAGGGGGGATGGGGCGTTGGGCGTTGGCGACGCTCTCGATGTGGGCCATGGTGGGGAGGGTCGAGGAGGAGGCGGAGATGGAGGCGAGGAGGAGGGATTGAGTGTCCGAGGCGGTACCGTACGAATCGACGGTGAGCTTGTTGCGCTCCATGGCGCGGATGTTCCGGATCGCTTTCCTCGTACCGAACGTCGTACCGAGGAGGGCGCGTTGGATCGACATTTGTTCAGAGGTGTGCGCCGAGGGGATGGATTTGAGCGAGGTGATGGAGACGGAGAGGGAGTGGAGGGGGGCAGAGTGGAGGGTGAGGGTGTTGGTGCGGGGGTTGTGGACGCCGAGCATGTACCTGCGTTCGTTCAAGTTAGCTTGCTCGGGGGCGAGAGCCGGCTGGGAGCAGAAAGACGCACTGAGCAGAGTGGCCAGCTGCTTCCCCTGCGACCTGCCCATCTCCTCCTCCCAGCTCAGTCCCCATGTGATTCCGACTGTCAAACTCGGTCTGATCCGTCTGCGCTGCCAGAACCGTCTTGTCGTCTGAGGGTTCGCCCGTCTGAGAGTAGAGGGTGAAGGGCGTTCGGGCGGGAGGTTGGACAGAGGGGAAGAGGGCTGCGCGAGTCCGAGTGAGCTGCCTGTAGCCTCCTCCAGTCAAAGCCTTTCGAGCGTACCGAATACGGGTCCGAGAGTGTTGTCCTCCTCCTGAGCGACCGAGACGTCGATAGCTTGACCTGCTGCTCCCTTTTGGCGTTTGCGAGAGCCAGAGGGGGTCGACATGGTGCGAGTTTGGCGTGGGAGCTTGGAGTGGGATAGACTGAGCGAGTACTGGTGGCGGTGGCGTCGAAGGTGGAGTGAGGAGTAGAAGAGCAAGATCGACTCCAGCACTTTTTTTGAGAGGGCGAACTGCCTTGGCTCAAACGAACACCACGAGTCGCTGGAGGAGCTCTGTAGCTGGAGGTATTGCAGTCAGTTAGTTAGAATGGATTAGAAAACACGTTTAGGAACTGCTGGAGAACGAGCTACAGGCTGACCCCCAGCCTGAGCCTGAGCTGAGCCCGTCGTTCGCCCGCCCGTTGTTGCTCTCCCTCCTCCGCTCTCGCTGTGCTCCTTTCTTCTCGTGTTTTTGGCGTCTGAAGAGCTTGGTCTGATCCAGGTACGTCCTACAACTGCTTCAACTCGCGTCCTCCAGTTCTAAGCTCCTCCCGTTCCCCACAGAGCTCCACTCGCCGTCCTCACGTCTCCAAGCCAATGGCGGCAGGAGGAATCACAGTCTCCCCCTCCTCGCCCTCCTACCCCACTCCGACCTCCCCTCCTGCCGCGATCATCAAGGCTGCACACGGAACGGACGACGCGAAGATGGACATCGATCGCCCCCTCGTCGCTGCTCTTGAGGGAGGGAAAGGCGCGTCGGGGAGGAGCCACTCGCCCGGGGGCAGGGCCAGCGAGGGCGGAACACTGAGGGTAAGGTTCTCCGACACGGTCAGCGTGCAGGTCCTCCCCGCTTCTTCGCAAGAGGAGGACGAGGAGAAGCCCTTCGTGCGGCAGGCGCCCACCGAGTCGTTCCTCTCCTCCAACCCAGCAGGTCCCAGCCTCTCGACCTCGTTCGTAACTCGCACCATCACCACCCACCTCCCTGCCCCCTCTCCCCTCCCCACCTCACCTCGCCGCCTCTCTCCAGACCCACACGACACAAAGCCCTTCTCCCACTCTCCCTCCCTCGCCTCCTCCCCCGCCGCTTCTCCCCGCCCTAGACTCCACCGCGAAGCTTCGTCCATGGAACGCAAGCCCTCCTTAAGCGGAGGGTCCGACAACAGCGGTAGCGGCAACTCGACGCCCGTCTCGAGGACCGACTCGCCCGCGCCATCGGGGTCAGCGTTGAAGGGAGGCAGGGGGAAGGGGAAGGGGAAGAAGGTCAAGGAGGTCGTGGAGGCGCAGTTGATTGGTGACTTGCCGCTGGCCGAGGAGGAGGTGCGTTTCTCGTTCGCGTGTGCTGGTGGGGGGGCGGAGCTGATGCGGTGGACCCGCAGGCGCTGAGCACGTTTACGGAGCTGACCGAGTGCACGTACGCTTCGAAAGCGCTCGGAAACTTGGCGTACTACGACGAGGACTCGATGCGGTGCGATTGCTCCTACGACCCTGGTCAGTCCTCGTTCGCGTGACTGGAGGTGAGCAACGAAGCTGACTCGGTGTGACAGGGAGCGACGAAGTGGAACAGGCGTGCGGAGAGGATTCGCAGTGTATGAATAGGCTTATGCAGATCGAGTGCGTCAAGGGGGACTGCCGGTGTCAGCGGCATTGCCAGAACCAGCGGTGAGCCTACTTGCGCTCTCAGGGACTCGGGGGAGAGGAGCTGATGGTTTGGGGAACGCGCAGGTTTCAGAACAAGGAGTACGCGCCGATCGAGATTGTCAAGACGGAGAAGAAGGGGTTTGGAGTGCGAACGAGCGTCGACCTACCTCAGTGCGCCCGTTCCTCCTGGGTTTCCTGGGCTTCCTGGAACTTCAGGCTGACGTGTTCGTGCGAACAGGGACACTTTCATCTACGAGTACGTTGGCGAGGTCATTGGTCCCGTCGTCTTTGCGCGCAAGATGAAGGAGTACGGCGCGGAAGGGATCCGGCATTTCTACTTCATGGCTCTGGACAAGGACATCGTGCGTTCTCTTTCTCTACTCCCCCACTCCCAAGCTGACGATTTCGCCTCCCAGTTCATCGACGCGACCAAGCGAGGTGGCAAAGGTCGGTTCCTCAACCACTCGTGCAACCCCAACTGCTTCGTCGCCAAGTGGACCGTCGGCCGCAAGATGCGGATGGGAATCTTCTCCAAGCGCAACATCAAGAAGGACGAGGAGCTTACGTTCAACTACAACGTCGATCGCTACGGGTACGCTCTCCCTCGTTCGCTCTTGCTCGTGCGCGGCTGACCCTGGAGGGTTTGGCAGACATACGGCGCAGGAGTGCTACTGTGGCGAACCGAACTGTGTTGGCTACATCGGAGGAAAGACGCAGACGGATATCGGAGGGATGGACGACTTGTACCTCGAAGGTGGGTACTTTTCGCTCCCCTCCTCATCGAGGGCGCTCGCTGACGCCTCTTTCGGCAGCTCTTGGAATCGCAGAGGAGGTCGAGGCGCTCGGATTGCGCGGAACGAAGAAGAAGAAGGGGAAGAAGCTCGACGAGGACTTCATGGTTCGTCCCTCCTCGTTCCCACTCAGCTGCAGGCCCTAACGATCTCGCTCCCAGGCCCTCCTCAAGCCTATCGACATTGACGAAGTCCCCAAGGTCGCCGCTGCTGTTCGACAGGCCATCACGAATCGTCGGATCCTCGAGAAGCTGCTTGCGCGGATGCAGGTGCGTTCCCTGTCGTCCGGTGGCGCAAGGATCTGAGACTGACTTTTTTGGTAGATGACGAACGATGCTGAGGCGCAGAGTCAGTTCTTGCGGCTGCACGGGTTCGTCGTCATGGGGAACGTCCTCAAGGAGTACGCCTCTGACATGGCTATCATCACTCTGGTGCGTCGGGGTTCCGCGATCTGGTGGTGTAGGCGCGGATGCTGATGAGGTGTGATTCGCAGGTCCTTGAGATCTTGTCCAAGTGGCCTCTCATCACGCGCAACAAGCTCGAGGCGACCAAGATGGACGAGGGAGTCAAGCGGTGCGCAGAGATGGACGATGCGAAGGTCCAGCTGCTCGCTCTCAACGTGCGTACTCCTCCTTGCTCTTGGCCCTTTCTCTCGGGGCTCACGCTCTCTCTCTCTCTCGTTGCAGCTGCTCGCCACCTGGGACGAACTTGAGCTCGGCTTTCGGATAAAGAAGATTGCCAAGGTCCGCCCCAGCTCCCGCTCAGCTCCCCAGCAGAAACTAACTGGCTCCACGAACGCAGGAACTCGACGACGATGGCGAACGCAAGCGGCCCGCCGAACTCACCATCGAGCACATCGCCAAGCGGGCCCGTCTCGACGACTTCCCCTCCCCTAGCGAAGTCTCTCGCCCGGCCTTCATCAAGCCCGAAGCTTCGATCATCCGCATGTCGACGCCGATTCCTCCAGCCGGCTGGAAGATGCACCGCGCGCCCGATTCGGGCAAACCCTACTACGAGAACGTCTACAACGCCAAAGTCCAATGGCTGTTCCCTACCGCCCCCGCCGTGGACGATACGCCGAAACCGGTCGCGCTGGACGTCAATGCCATCATCGCGCAGGTGCAGGCCGAGGCGGACGCGTTGGCGGAGAAGGAGGCCAAGGCGAGGGAGGCGGAACTTGAGGCGAAGAAGAAGGCGGCGAGGGAGGCGAAGGGCAAGGGGAAGGATCGTGCCAAGTCGGCGGGGAGCAGTGCGGCGAACAAGGAGAAGAGGGTCATGTCCCTCTTCAGTCCTGTCGTCGTGGGCGTCATGAACAAGTATCGCGACAAGTTTGACACGGAGCAGTTCAAGACGCGGGCGCGCGAGGTGCGTTCTCTTTCCTTTCCTCTCTCTCACTCGGGTGGAAGCTGATGGTTTTACGCTCGCTCAGGTCACTCAAACGCTCATCGACAAGGAGAAGAAGAAGCCCAACTTCGACAGCGAGTCGTACGACAAGCTCTCCTCGGAGAAGACGTCCAAGATCAAGATGTTTGTCAAAGAGTGGATCGTCAAGCTCGTCGACCGAAAAGGCGCCCAATTGCTCGGACGCAAAGGCTCCAAGCATTCGACCACCCCTTCCGCCTCCGCCACTCCCACCGCCTCGACCTCCGCTCCCTCCCCTTCGACCGCTTCGACTCCTCGTATCCCCTCTTCCTACGTTCGACCCAATCACAACCTCTCCCCACACACGCACGTCCCGTCCCCTCGACACGCCAGTCCTTCGCCCCCAAGACCTTCCTCGTACGAAACGCCCGCTTCGTACGAACGACCGGTCGTGACGAATGGCGGGTACTCGAATGGCGGACCGAGTGAACAGCAGTACGCTGATTTGGCTGCGGCGATGGGGATTGGAGCGCTGGGAGGAGAGCAGAGGGATGTGGTGATGGAGGAGCAGGGAACGCCGCCTGGGACTCCACCCTCGAGGAGGAAGGTTCTGCAGAGCGAGGGTTGGGAGGGAGGGGTGTAGGGAGGAAGAGTCTTGTCCGCGCATCTTGAAATGTTGCTTGCATGCTTCTGGTGATTGCTGTGCGTTTGCGAGAGCGAAAGGGAGGCGGGGGCAATTCCAAGGGATTCCACTGCGATTCCAACAAAAATCCAGCTCTATCTATGCGAAATAAAGTACCAAAACCCGCTCTACAACTTCGAGGCACTGCAAATGCGAACGATCAGCGGGGAGCGAGGAGCGGGGAGGAAGGGAGGAACGTACGGTGCGCGCGCGACAGTTGCGATGATCAGCCCGCTGGGAGCATCAACGGGCATGAACACCTCTGCGTCCTTGGACGCCGTGTTCTTCAAGCCATAGTACGCCATGTCCACGGCAAAGTAGTGCTGCAAGGCGAGGAATGAGTTCGGCATTTCGCGAAAGGGGATCGAAGAACGCACCTTGTTGGGAAGCTTGTAAGTGACCTCGCCGACCTCCTTGTTGTCCTTGATTATCTTCTCGCACATCTGGTAGAGGGTCGCCTGGACGCTCGCCGAGTTGTGCGTCGCAAAGACCTCCAAAGTCGTCGCCTCGACGGACTTCCAGATCTTGTCAAAGTTGATGCCGAGGGAGGGAAGGGCGGCCTTGGTGAGCGCGACCGAGGGGAGGTCGATAGTGTAGCTGCAGTCGACAGCGGTGGAGAAGATGCGGTCGTCGACGGCTGCAGGGAGGAATCAGCGTCAGTTTCGCAGGGTGGAAGGAGAGGAAAGCACGCACGCTTCAGAGTCGTGAACTCGTCAAAGACGTAATCCTCAAAAGAGCTCTCCGTCGTCTTGAGTACCAGCAGATCCACAATCCCTGACGAGACCGTCGCTGAGAGCTTCGCCTTGCCGGCAGTCCCGTCGACGGTGACCGACGTAAACCGCTTGTCGTCGCCGTTGCGCACGAACGAATGCTTGTGAGGCTTTCCAGCGACGGCAATTCGGGACCACTTGAGCATGGTAATGTCGACGTGCGCCTTGTGGATGTGCGAGTAGGTCGAAACGAAGTGGACGCCTAGCTCGAGGGCAAAGGATTCGGGCTGGAGGACGTGCGGGGACCTGTAGGTTCGTCAGGAAGCGCGTCTTGAGCAGGCTGGACGTAACGTACTGCTTCGCCTTGAGGTAGATTGTGTTCTTGATGCTGTCGGTAGCAACGATCTGACGGTTGTCTGAATGCGTCCAAGCCCGCTCGATCTCTCTGCAGCGATGGATTAGCTCCCATTCCCACGCCGTGCCTCTCAGGGATAGCATACCCCTCCAGTAGAGCCCTCACGATGTACTCGGCGATGTCGTGCGTCCCATCAGCGTTGCGAACAACCCTGAGGACGCGGACCTTGTCCTTGCCGTCTAGGGAGACAGGAGCGTCAGCGGCGGCGCCCCAGAAGCAGGTGATAAGCCACGTACAGCGTGCGGATGCGAGAGTGGCCATGATAGAGACGATACGAGTTCGAGGAGGAGAGGGAGGCCTGCTAGAAGGGCGTTAGCGCGGGCGACAGGGAGGATCCAGGAGAAGATTCTCACGGCGTTCGTGAGTGTATAGAGCGCGATAGAGAGCTGATAGAGTCTTCACAGGAGCCGTGCTTCAACGGAAACTCCAAGAACGTCCAATCTCGAGGAGAAGGTCTCGGCCGGTGCGCCGGTTGCGGAGATGGCGGCGGGAGGATCGAAGTCCGAGGACACGCGCGCCTTTGTTAGAGAGTACAGCCAGGAGAGCGGAACGACACGAGCACCCGTAACGCACAACCAAGGAGAATTTCACTCTGCCCGTCCCTTGCCCTTGTCCTTCCTCTGCGGAACAAACTCCTCCTCATCGCTCTCTCCTCCCGCAACCCCGTTCGGCAGCGGCATCTCCAACTGCTTTTGCGCCATCTTCTCATCGCTGTTCATCGTCTCACCTGAGAACCGACCCTGGATGACCTTGTAGTGAAGCATCTCGGCGGTCGAAACCGAGGGGACGAGTTCCGAGAGTGCGGCCTCGAAGTCGAGCTGCGAGACGAGGACCTCGATCTCGGAAGGGGTGGCGAGTTCGGCGAGGTAGTACTGCGGCGTGAGAGCCAAGCCGGTCGAGTAGGGAGGACGAGTGTTCATGTCGGCTGCGAGGAGGACTTGATCAGTGAATGAGACCGCGAAACGACGACGACGACGACGCACCGATCTTGGTATCAATCTCCTCTGCCTTCCTCGTCATCGCCTTGAGCATGGCGTCCGAACAGAGGGCGTAGAAGTCGGCTCCGGTGTAGTTGAAAGGGCAGAGCTGGGCGACCTTCTCGAGTTGGATATTGGGGTCGAGCTTGAACTTGCGCGTGAGCGCCTGGATGATCTTGAGCTGCGAATCATGGTTGTCGCTGACGCCGAGGTAGAGCATGCGATCGAACCTGCGAACCACAAATCAGTCAAGCTCCACGAGCATCGAAGCAGAAACTCACCGTCCAGGACGAAGCAAAGCAGGATCCAGCAAATCCGGTCGGTTCGTCGCACCAATAACAAAGACGTCCGTCCCTCCCTTCCCCTCCGCCATGCCGTCCAACTCGGCGAGCAACTGACTGACGATCCGATCCATGACTCCACCCGAATCTCCCTGGTTCCCCCTCTTGGGGGCGACCGAGTCGAGCTCGTCGAAGAAGATGACGCAGGGCTTTGCGTCTCGCGCGCGCTGGAAGACGCGGCGGACGTTCGCTTCCGACTCTCCGATGTACATGTCGAGGAGTTCGGGACCCTTGATCGAGAAGAAGTTGAGCGAGCACGACGTCGCGACGGCTTTGGCGAGGAGGGTTTTGCCGGTTCCTGGAGGACCGTAGAGGAGGATGCCTAGTCGCACGCACGATCAGCTCCGCTCCTCCAGCCAGTCCAAGAGAGAAACGCACCAGATCGCTTCTTGAGCCCATCGGCAAACAGCTCCGGGTGCTCCAACGGCAACTGAATCGTATCGAGGATGTCCGACTTGACGTTCGCCAATCCTCCCACATCGTCCCAAGTAACGCTCGGGATTTTGGGCGCCCCAATACTCTCAGAGTACGAGCTCCGCGCCTTCTCCAACGCCTTGTTGAAGTCGACCGACGTCAACGCCATTCCCGCATTCTGCAAATCGGCAATCGAGATCCCTTCGCTCGCAGCAAAGATGCGTTCGGTCGCGGAGGAACGGGCGCGGCGGACGAGGTCGACGAGGTCGTTTGCGACGAGGGCGGCGGTTTGGATGGCGAGAGCGCGGAGGGAGACGTCGGGGGCTACGACGTCGTGCGTGGTGAGGGAGCGGAGGATGACGAGTCGTTCGGGTTCGCCGGGAGCCTAGAGCGTGAGGAGGTAAGTGAGTGCGCAGAGGGAGGACGGAGGAGGACGAACCTCGATGCTGATCTCCTCCTTGAAGGCGCCGAGAACGCCAGTAGGGATCTTGTCGACGTCGCAAGTCGTGGCGAGGATGATGACGGGGAACCCACTGGCCTTCCATCCTTGTCTCGCGACGGCAAAGCATTCGCGCAGGATCGTCGACATGGCAGGTTCTGTCAAGAGATCTCGAGGTGAGCAATCGCGACCAACAAGCAGCTCGCAGGGACGCACCTTGACCCGTCTCCAACGCCTGACTCTTCCTCGCCAACGCCTCGATATTCCGCAGCAGGAGCATGCAAGGCGAGCACGAAACGGCCTTGTCGATCCTCGCCCGTAGGTGCCCCTCCGTCTTGAGCTCCGTCTCGCCAAGCAGCTCAAAGCAATCCAGCTGCACGAAACCCCATCAGCTCCGGCCTGGAACGCACGAAAAAACCGGCGCACCTCGAGAAGATGGAAGCCTGCTTTGCGCGCGACGGATCGCACGACGGACCGCTTGCCAGAGCCTCGAGCGCCCTTGACGAGTACCGTGAGGTGGAGGTCGTAGTCGTCTGCTCCCGGTCGTAGAGCCGCCGTAACGTATTCGAAGAGCCTCGAAGTAGGGGTGGGGTCTCCGAGCAGCGATGGCGCAGTGTTGACGACCGTGATATCGGCTGCGAGGGGTCATCAGCTCCCGGCACGAGAGGGGGAAGAGCGCGACTCACGAATTCCCATAAACCCAGCGACGTCCGGAACAAGGCTGCGCTCCAGCCCCGTCTGCACGAGCTTCGTGATCTTTGGGTCGACGCAGCATCCCAGCTCTCCCGCCTCCAGCTGATCCGCCAGTACATCCTCCGCTGTACCTCCCGAAATACGGGCAACGGCGTTCACTGAGGGGGAGAGTTCGAGGGAGGTGATCTGGAAGAAGACGACGGCGGTGGGCGTGCTGGAGGAGACTGGCAGTCTGCAATCCCAATCGTCAGTTCAACTCCGAAGAAAGAGCAGGATACACGCACTCGACATCCGTATCCTCAGTCTTCCCCTCCGCATACCTCGCAGCCTCCTCGCAGATGCCCACCGCGATGAGATCTCCCTTCTTGAGCACCCGCTTCGAGTTCTTAAAGTACTCCTTGAGCTCGTCGAGGAAGAGGGACTGATACGCGCGGTGGACAGAGTGCGGAGAGGCGATGCGTGCGACGGTTAGAGAGTGGGCGACGGGGAAGGCGGGGGAGGGGAGGGGGGAGGGGGAGAGGGCGAGAGTCGCAGGGGCGGAGGAGGAGGGGCCGGCGAGGTTGTGGAAGAAGGCTGGGGGGAAGTAGGCATGAATGGATCTGCGCAGGGTAGTCAGCGACTGCGAGAGAGGCACGAAGAAAGGACATACCCGTCGCTCGCTCCAGCTGCCTCCTCGACGACTCCTTCGCTCGCAAACACCCTCACAAGCCTGCGCTGCTGCTCCTTCCCTTCCTCCTCCCTCTCCGCCACCACCCAGTCTCCACTAAAGACTCCCAAGCGTCCTAGGTCCGCTGTGCGGAGGTAGACCCTCGGGGCATCGTCCTCCTCCTCCTTTGGTCGAGGAACGAGCAGCTCCGCCGGAACGGGCTGCTGTAGCTCGAAAGGCGTAATGAGGGTTCCGTGCGGCGCGCGAGGAGTAGGGGTCGAGTGGTTCATGTACCCGTTCGTGAGGGCTAGGACGTTCGTGGGAGGTGGAAAGGCGGGGGAGGAGGGGAGGGAGAGGCGAGGAGGGGTGAGAACCGAGTTGGCGAGGAACGACTCGTCGATGTCGAACTCGTCTGAAGCGTCGTCCGAAGCTGCGTCGTCCTGCGTGTCCTCCTCCTCGGGCGCAGCTCCGTTCGTGAGCTCCTCGACCGACGTCGGGGAGGGCAAGACGAGGAACCTCGTGACGCCCTTTTGCGCTACTCCTTGGAGCACCGGCTCGGTCATAGCGACCTTCCACCTCCTTGCCCTGCCCTCCTCGTCCTCGAGCAGCAGCACCTCTCCCTCCCTCAACACCTCCCCCTTCTTCTCCAGCTGCTCCTCGAACACCGTCCGTTCGCTCGACGCAAAGGTGAAGGATGAGCTGTCGAAGGAGAGGAGGATGACGGAGGAGAGGGGGATGGTGTGGGTGAGGGAGATGAGGAGGGTTGGGAGGGGGGCTTCCTGAGAGGGGCGGGGACGGCCGAAGATGGCTGGGTGGGAGGAGCGGAGGGCGTGAGGAGCAAAGAGCGCAAGAGGCTGCTGTAGCTCCTGTAGTACAGCATTAGCAGGCTCCCCGCAACGAAGCAAAAGAGGAGGAGCAACGCACGTCCTTCCCCAGATTCCGGAGGAAGCTCGTGTCAGCTTGACGGGCAAAGACGACGAGGCTGCTCAGGCTTTTGGCGGCTTTGGTGCCCACTGAGGCAGTAGGATAGCGCGCTGAGACGGCGACGGAGAGCTGGGTTGGCTCGACTGGGTCCTGCGTGTTGAGCTGGTCCAGTAGGAGCGTCCACAACTCGGGCGCCAGGAGGAGCGTCGTGCTCGGCGGTGGGGTCGTGGACAGGTAGGCGGCGTGAGAGCCTTCTGTACTCGCTGTTGCCATCTCGTCGTCGTCGTCGTCGTCGCGAGCTGATCGTGTTCGGCGAGAACAAGAGACGCGGCACGAGATTTGAGGTCGAGTAGCCGAATGCATTACTGAGGCGGGCTCTCCCTTCGTCCTCGTTACGTCCACTGATGGAGCTCAAGAGAATGTGAATGCGAATAAGCATTATCGTTGACCGGTGCAGCAAAAACGGTCCATCCTCCAACAACAAAGTCCGTCGAAATTCCTCCTCCATCCCATCTCGCTCCGCACGATGCCTAGTTCTTGACGACCTTGAGCTTCATCGTCTTGATGACAATGTCGGTAAGAGGCATCTCGGGAGCCTTCTTGTCGGTCGCGCTCTTGGAGACGCAAGTGACGCTCATGAGGGCTGGCAACGAGGTCAGCTCCTCCTCCCAAAGAGCAGGGAGCTGAACTCACTCGAGGCAGGGATAGGCTTGCAGCGGAAAAGGAATCCATGAGGAATCTTGGCAGCTTCCTCACGGCAAGCGACCTTCCACTTGCTGCAGAGGTTCTTGCGCGCAAAGGCGGTCAGCGAGGTTTTCGAGCGAGCTTGCGAAGAGACTGAACTCACCTTGACGGGGACGACGTGGCGCTTGATCGTCGGGTCCTTGGCCTTGGTGACAGTAGGGGCGACGGGAGCGACGACGGTGGGCTTGACAACTACGACGGGGGCGGCGACGACGGGCTTGGAGCCGACGATGGTTAGACCCATCTTGGCGATGAGGGGGATGGTGAGCTGAGGCTCGGGGGCCTTCTTGTCGTTCGCGTCCTTGCCCTGAAGACCAGCTAGATCAGTTCCATTCCCTTTCCCGAGCAGAAGAAGGCGCGCACGACGCAGGTGACGGAAACTCCCGCTAAGATGAGAAAAGGGGGTCAGCACGACCGTCTTCGCAAGCTCGACAAGTAACGTACCTCCATCAGCCTTGACGCGGAAAAGGAATCCCAGAGGCAAGGCCATTCTAGCGAGCCGTCAGAGGTCCGATCAGCGCCGGCTCCTGTTCCCCCGGACCTCCTCCTCACGACTTACGCCTTGCACTCTGCCTTCCAAGCAATCTTGAGCTGTCCGATCGAGTGGTACTTGGCAGGGAGGTTAACGGTCTTCTTCTGCATGAGGAGGCGCGTTAGTGGTGCGGAGGGAGAGAAGCCTTGAGAGTGCTTACGATGGTGGGGTCGGCGGAAACGAGTCCAAAGGAAGCCAAGGCGAGGACGACGGTGCTGGTGATGGCGAATCGCATGTTGAGAGAGTGTGTCTTTAACGAGTGTGGGTGAGTCGAGTTGTGTTGAGAGCGAGATGGGAGAAGGAGGGGAAGAGCAGGTGGATCCAATTCCGTCGCAAGAAGCTCGAACCTCTTCAGCACGGGAGGAGACGCGTTGGGACGAGGTCCTTTCCTGTTCCACGCTGTGGTCTCCTCTGCTATATGTAGATATCAGCAGAGCAGAGGCAAGAAAGGAGAATCCCTTCGACGGTCGCGAAGAGGAGGTGCGAAGAGCGAGGAGCCAGCGAAGGCTGACGAGGTCGACCCGGACGAAGGCGAGTGAGAGGGAGCAACAAAAGCCCTGCTCACAGCATCAGTCGCAATGAGAGAGACCGAAGCAGCATTCCATCTCTTGCCAACAACCGATTCCGCGTTTCCAAGATATTAGGACGTACACACAACGAGTTCCCCGTCCCCCGACCTCCTCCGGCTTCCCTCACTTGTTCACAACACCCTCGTACGCCGTAAGGACCAACGCCACCGTCGTTCCCAAGACCTGAATCGCCGGGTACCCCTACGCGAGACTCATCAGCTCCCTCTCACACCGCGCAAAAAGAGAAACGCACCTTGACATGCTCAAAGCTCCACTCCTTCTTGTTGACCTCCTTCGCGAGGATGTACTGCCCCAGCACGACGATCGCCAGTCGCCAGATGTTGAACGCCGTAGCGTTGGGCGGAGCGACGCCTTTCCTTGCTGCGCGGGTGTGGCGGGGGGCGGCGGTGAGGAGGGAGAGGAGGAGCGGGAGGAGGAGAGTCGTGAGGATGTAGGAGAAGAGGGGGAGAAGGAAAGTCCGGTGGTAGAGGACTGAGAGGAGGGGGAGAGTAAAGGTGAAGGCGGGAGTGGGGGAGCGAGAGAGCCAGGTGTGGGGGCCGAGAGTCTATGTTCCGCTCGGGAGTTAGCAGGGAGAGGAGCAAGGGGGAGGGAAAGACGCACGACGTGGTGCAAAGGGATCGCATTGTACGCGACGAACCCCAGCTCAGCAGCAACCAAAGCTGCGGTCAAGATCCACGCATTGGACAAGCCGCTCTGCGCCTTCTCCACCGCGCTGACCGTCCCCTCCTTGACCCCCTGCGCCGCCAACCTGAGGTTCGCGGAGCTCCTACTCGCCAGGCTCTTCCTTCGACGCGCGACCGCCCTGTTCGCAGGCGCGTGAGACGGAGTCGAGGCGGGGGAGACGACGTGGGATCCGAGGCGAGCGACAGAGCCGCGAGGGGTGGGAGCCTTGATGACCTCTTCTTCCGTCGAATCCTCCTCCTCGTCGGCCTCTTCCGTGTCGTCCGAGACGGCGGTTCGGCGCCCTTCGAGCATGCAGGCCCATAGATTCACGAAGGTCGGGCTCTTGCGCGCTGCTTCGTTGGCACGCAGCGCATCACGGATCCCTTCCTCCACGTCAAACTTGACGTAGCCCACTGTAGCCCTCAAGGGTTAGCAACGAGGAAGCGAAGACAAAGGGGACTGCTGACCAGGGAGCGTTATGTTCAAGGCCGCTGCAATCTCCTCCAGCTCGGCCTTGCGCTTGGTTCGAAGTTGCCCTTGTAGAGAGCCGTTAGTGCGGGCGTAGCAGAGCGGGAGGTGGAATGCTTGCCTGAGTAGACGGGCATGGTTTGTTGTTTGTTCGCGGGGATCACGAGGCGGGGTAGGAGAGCGCTGGTGGCTGCTTGGAGGTTAGAGGAGTCCTTGGTGGTGAGTTGGCAGCTGTCTGAGTGACTTGACTGGAATCGAGAGTCGTGGGGGAGGACAACAGCGAGGGCAGCGCGCCTGACGTGTTCCCTCCCCAAGTCCAACTGCGCCTTGGGCTCTCGTCTCTCTCTTGCCGTTACGCCACTCGCCAAACTCAGGAACGTACGCCAGAGCCGACTCAAGCAGAGCAGAGCCATCCCAGACCATCTCTCTGACCGCCCAGAGCTCCCAATCGACGTCAACCTCAGTCGACCCACTGCTCCCAGCGAGCTCGGCCTTGCCTCCACCTCAGCTCGCCATGAAGCGCCTCTTTGGAGCGCCCAAGTCGTCCTCCACCCGCCAACACCCTTCCTCCGACCCAGCTCCTCCTCCCTCGCAAGCGCCGGACAACTCTTGGACCCCACTCTCTCAACCCCCTCTCTCCGTCCAAACCACCTACGCACCGCCCTCTTCCGACCCCGCACCTCACTTTCCTCCTCCCAACGGCCCTCCTATCACCAGTCCCGCCAGCTCAGCACCTCACGCTTCGTCACCGACGAACGGCGGGGCTCCGGCGCGCAAGCCGCTGTTCTCGTTTGGCCGCAAGGGGAGCCCGACGGAGGAGTTGCAGCCGGTGAGAGGAGGAGAGCAGCAGTACGACCAGGCGAGAGCGGGCTGGTCAGGTGGAAATATGCTCGTTGCGGCGCAGCCAATGGCTCCAAGGCCTGTCGGACCTCCCAGGGTGGAGAATGTCGCTGGGGTTATCGGTACGCTCTCGTTGTAGAGTGGATGAGAACGAGGAACTGATTTGGAACGCAGGCTGGAGCTGTGCGGCAGAGACGTTCGACTTTCCGTACATTCTCGCTCTTTGCGATCACGTCTCGCTCGATAGCGCGGTGGCCAAGGAGGCGGCGAGGTCGTTGCGCAAGGAGCTCAAGTACGGTGCACCTGAGGCGCAGGAGCGTGCAGTGCGCCTAATGGGAATCATGATGCGGAACACGGATCTGCGGTTCAAGCGTGGGTGCTCCTTCTCGCTCGACGATCCCCTTGCTGAACCTCTCGAGCTTCGCAGAACAAATCGCGTCAAAGAAGTTCCTGGCCGAGGTCTCGGACTTGTACACTTCGAAGAAGACGGACCCGCGCGTGCGAGCCATGATCCTCCGCGTTCTCTCTCCCCTCGCCTACGACTACCAGGTGCGTCCTCCCTTCCCCTGGCGATCCAGAGCCTCACCAACTCGCCATCGCAGCGTGATTCCGACCTCTCCCCTCTCACGACCCTTTGGAACAAGCTCAAGCCCCCGGACGAGCCCATCAACGGCTCCCCTCTCGACCCCGAAGACCCGCTCTTCGTCCCTACCGCCGACCCACGTCGTGCGCAGCAACAGCGCTCAGGACGGTCGAACGGTCGAATGCCAACGCAGGATGAGGAGCTCGAGAAGTTGCGACGGGACGCAGTGGACGCCAAGGGGAGCGCAGCGATGCTGAGCGAAGCCGTCTCCTTTACTTCTCCCGAGGAACTGTCCTCGAACGAGATCGTCTCCGTACGTCCTCTTCCCCTCCCCCGTTCCCTCCTCCACTAAAACCCTCCCCCCGCCCCAGGAATTCTACGGCAAATGCCTCGCAGCGCACGACCGCCTCTCCTCCTCCCTCGACTGGGCCACCGTCGCCGCCGACCGTTCGCGCGCGTCCCTCCCCCCTCCTCCTCTCCCAACCCTCTCCTCCAACAACCCATTCGCCTCCATTCTCGCCCCTCCACCTCCCGCGGCTCTCCCGCCCACGAACCAGGAATCGACGCTCGCTCTCCTCCTCGCAGCTCACACGGACTTGATCGACGCGCTGGAACTCCATCGCCAGAGGTCCCAGATCGCGATCGAGAAGAAGAAGGACGACGAGGCTTTAAGAGCGGCACAGGAGCTCTCTCTCACCGAAACGAGGTTCGATCGCTCTGCGGCTGGAGAACCGGACGCGCAGGGGAATTATGGACGGAGGGGAGCTTCGTCGAGGGATCCTTCCCCGTCGCGTGGGTTTTCGCGAGGAGCGGGGTCGGCGTCGAGAGATCCTTCGCCTTCGCGCGGGGAGCAAGGCGCGTTCTCGGACCCACGGAGGAAAGTCGAGGGGGGGGATCGGATCCCGGGAGAGGTTGTACCGTTCTCTTCCCCTCCTTCCTCCCCGAGGACGATCACGCCGAAGAAGGAGAGTCGGAACCCGTACGCGGCGTTCTTGACGCCTGCGACGCCGACGGAGGAGGAGAGGGGTTATGAGGTTGCTGGGATCGTTTATGAGGAGCCGGAGGCGGTTGGAGAGCTGGGTGGTGCGGGTGGAGTCGGGGGTGGGAGTGGCGTTGGGGGTGGGAGTAGGAGTGGGAGTGGGGGGAGACGCGAGACGGGGGAGAGCGAGATCCTCACGCCTGCTGCGCCGAGTGCAAAAGCTTTGGGGAAGCTCAGGAGAGTCTCCATCAGGACTGGTGCGCCCTTCCCTTTTTTTTCTTTCGGGTGCGCGAGACTTATGAGGGACGCAGATTCTGATCCGGTCGAACAGCAGCGGTTGCTCGAGGTGCAGTTGAGGGACAAGTATGCGAGGAACTTTGAGGAGGAGAGGAGGAGGAGTGGAGAGTTGGAGAGAGATTCGTGAGGGTGGTGGAGGTAGTGACTCTTTAATGGACTTTCGTGCCGTTGTTGGTATCGATCGAGTCGGGGAGAGAGGGAGCGAGGGAGAGGTCACGCGTTTGTTGTTTTGATCGACGTGACGGGCTCTTCTCTCGTTCTCTCGTCGCGTCTCTCTCGCGAGCGGGCAACAGGGAGACGACGAAAAAGAGTTTCACACAACACAGCAGACTCGGGAGGGGTTTTTGGACCAAAGTGTGCCGAGGAGGGATGGGGGGAGGAGATAGAAAAAAGTTTGGAAAGGATGGCAAGGGGCGGGGTGGAACTACACAGTGTAGAAGGGGGTGGGGAAAGAATAAGAAGTCGAAAAGGCGGGTACGATTCTGCGTAGAGAAGAACAGGGTCAGTCGCGTCGAGAGAGGGAGGGAGAGGGAGAACGTACACTCGTCGTCCTCCTCCTCTGCGGGGGCAGCAGCCTTGGGGGCAGCCTTGAGGGTGGCGTCGTACTCTGCCTTGGCAGTCTCGTAGCGACCCTTGTCGGCCTCGGCCTTCTTGGTGTAGGGCTGCGAGAGGGGGAGGGCGGGAGGTTAGCTACGCGTCGGTGGCCTGTGACGACGACGACGGGGGAGGGAGGGGAGAGAGGGGGGAGACGCACCTTCTTGTCATCATCATCCATGTCCTTCCACTTCTGGCCAAGGAGCTTTCCGAGGTCACCTGCGAAACGAACAAAAACGAAACGACGACGACGACGACGACCAAAGTCAGCTTTCGTTCCCCTTGCCTCGCGTCTTCAAGACGTTGACCCCCCACCACGTAGAGGAAGTCGTAAACGCACCGAAAGAAGCGTCGGGGTTCTCCTCCTTGACGGTAGGGCGCTGGTCCTGAGAGAAGAACATGTACGCCGACAGAGGTCGCTTGGGCGCGTTGGGGTCCTTCTTGGCCTTGACGGCCTTCTCAGCCTTCTCAGCCTTGGCAGCGCGGGGCTTGACTTCCTTGGGCATCTGTCGAGTGGGAGGGAAGAAGAGTCAGCCTCAGCCCAAATCGGGTTCGAGTTGTTTTGATGGGAGGGGTTGAGCGACGACGACGACGACGGAAGGGATCGGAGTGGCGGAGAGAGGTCGGACTAGGGGTATAACGCGTGGATAGAGGCGAAGAGTACGCGTCGAGAGTTGTCGTGGTCGAGCAAAGGCGAATACATGCGGTCGGACCGTTCTGGGGCGAGGGGGGGACAGAAGGTGGCAGGTGATGGAACGACGTGGAGGGACTCACTGTGGTAGAGTGTGTTTGGGTAGGTGGTAGAAGGGTTCAGACTGAGTAGGAGAAGGGAGGGAGAGTTGTGAGCGAGATTCGAGAAGAACTGAGGCTGTCGAGCTCACCTGGGCTGCTGGGCTGGGTGAGGGGAGAGGAGAGAGCCTGCAGCCAAAATCGACTCTGAGCCAAAATTGGGCGGGGGGCAAAACTAGTTTTGACCCACTCTGTCTTTTACTGGTTTTGTCCCTCTCCTCGTCGTCTCCTTCCCTTGTTTTCCTCTCTCCTGATACAGTTCGTACAATGGCAAAGGAATTCAGTAGAACGGGCAAAGACCAGCACAAAACTGAATGTTTTGATGTCGAAATTCGATTGCCGGTGAGCAGCCTCCTCCCTCACTCCCTCGCTGGTGGCTCTTCGTGTGCTCATCTGCTGGAAACAAACCAGATCCGAGCGTGTTCACTAGATTCCACTCGAATGGGAGCATTTCTTCCCCAGCAAGCAATCCTTCGACCGCCGTCTTTGCAGTTCGCCTGTCTCACGCCTACCACCGTTGCTTCTGGGATTCAAGCCGCCTGAAACCAATCTATAACTGATCTTGGAGAAGTTACGCGGAGATTAGAGCTGCTCATCGCGCTCTAGAGGAGGTGTTGGCCTTCGCAGAGTCCACCTCGGTACCCTCGCTCCCTTCGTCAATTGATTCTCCTGGCTCAACAAGGTCTCGTTTGGACTGTTATGGTCCTTAAATAGGTCCCAGCAGGACCAGATTCCCAGTAGGACTCGAGACTGGGGAGGGAAGAGCTGAGGGAAAGGGAGACAAGGCTTCCTCGCGACCGACTTCCCTCTTTCTGCTCGACTTTGTCCCAGGCCAAAGGCTCCACTTCTTGTACCAAAGGCTTTCCCTCTCGCGTAGAGGGAGAACACGTCCAACAACTCGTTCCCTCCCACTTTTTGTCGCGTCATCAACTCGTGTGGCCCCAGCGTTTTTTGCCGCCGTTCGAGGAGGCGACGTGTCCAACTCTTTCTCCTTCCTCTCCCTCCTCAGCTCAAACCAGACCCGCCGACGTTCAGGAATGCGACCAATAACTTCGTTGCTGTCGGCTACAGCAGCGGCAGCCTTCCTCCTCTCCCTCGTCGCCCCCGCCACAGCTGCTTCTCTCCTCGCCATCGACTACGGCACAGACGGCTTCAAGGCGGCCCTCATCAAGCCCGGCGTCCCCTTTGACGTCCTCATCAACAAGGACAGCAAACGCAAGACTCCCAGCATTGTCACTCTTCGCGGGGAGGAGCGCGCCTTTGGAGGAGAAGCTGCGAACCTCGTACGCTTGCCCTCCTCCCGTCCGTCCCAGCAGCTACCCTGACCCCACGCGCAGGCCACCCGCTTCCCAAAAGATACCTTCCAGGGCGTCAAGCTCCTCCTCGGCCACCCTTCCTCCCACCCTCAAGCTCTCCTCCACCAATCCCTCTACAACTCCCCTCCATCAACTACCCCGCGCGGATCGCCTTCCATGGCGTCTTCGACCACTTCTTTCCCCGTCGAGGAGATCCTGGCGATGCAGTTTGGGTACGCCAAGGAGATGGCGGAGGAGGTAGCGGGGGAGACGGTGCGAGAGGTCGTCGTGACTGTGCCCGGTTGGTTTGGGCAGAGCGAGCGACAGGCTGTCCTGGATGCCGTTGAGCTCTCTGGACTCCGCTCGATCGGACTCGTGAATGATGGAACAGCTTGTGCGTCGCTTCAGCTCTCGAAAGAAGGGACGAGGAGCTAACGAGGTCGACGAACAGCGGCGGTCAACTACGCCATGTCGCGAACGTTCCCTCCTGAAGCCTCGTACCACCTCCTCTACGACTTTGGTGCCGGATCCCTCACTACCACTCTCGTCTCTCTCAAATCCGCCCTCCTCCCCGACCCCCTCAGCCTCGCCCCCAAGCCCGAACTCAAGAACGTCACCTCGCTCGTCGTCCACGGCGTCGGATTCGACACGGGCGTCGGAGGACTCGTCTTTGAGCGCGTGATTCGGGATATCCTGCAGGAGGACTTTGAGAACAAGGAGGGGAGGAAGGTCGGAGGAGACGCGAGGGCGATGGCCAAGCTGCTCAAGGAAGCGGGGAGGGTCAAGCAGGTCCTCAGTGCGAACGTGGCGAGTATGGCGAGGGTGAGTTTGGGTTCTGGATTGCAGAAGGGAGACGGGAAGCTAACGAACGTGAGCAGATCGAGGGACTCATTGACGATATCGACTTCAAGACGACCGTCACGCGCGAGCAGCTCGACAGCAAGTGCGCCGAGCTCCTCCCGCGCTTCGTCCAGCCCATCGAGGATGCGCTCAGGGATGCGAACCTCACCATCGTGCGTCGTCTCCTCGTTGACTGCTTTCCTGAGCTGACCTCTCTGCGCGCAGTCGGACGTTGAATCCGTCATCCTCATCGGGGGAAGCTCTCGCGTTCCCATGGTCGAAGCCGCTGTTCGCGCTGTCGTGGGCGAGGATCGCATTGCGAAGAACGTCAACGCTGATGAGGCTGCCGTCATGGGTTCGTCCTCGTCGCTGCTGGCGTGCGAGTGCAGAACTGACGGTCCTCGCAGGCGCTGCTCTCTACGGTGCTGGTATCACTCGCGGGTTCAGGACCAAGGATATTCGCGTGCAGGACATCACTCCTTACGGCATCGACGTCTCCTACGAAGCGGACAAGGTCTCGGAAGGTGAGCATTTGCGCGAGACGGGAGAAGGAACGGAACCTGACCCTTGGGGTTGAAGACGCCGAGCCTCGCACGATCAAGACTCACCTCTTCCCCGCCAACTCCAAGGTTGGCGTCAAGAAGACGATGACGTTCAAGAAGACTGGCGACTTTGCGATCCACCTTAGCTACCGCAAGGCGGGGATCCACGCGTTCGTCCCTCCTCCTTCCTCCCTTTCCGCACCGCTAATGCGTCGACTCTACAGCGACTCTGAGCAACCTGACGACCTCTTCGAAACGACCATCACGGGCCTCACCGCCGCCTTCACCAACCTCACCGAGGAAGCCATCGCCAACGCGACGGTCAAAGTGACGATCGAGCTCAACGAGTCCAACGTCGTTACCGTCAACAAGGCCGTTGTCGTCCTCGTCGAGGAGGATGCCAGCGCTCCCTCTCTCAACGGTTCGTCCTCTTCCTCCGTTCCCGTAGGCCGATAGCTGATCGAGGGGCGCAGATCGCCTAAAGGGCTTTTTGGGCAACTTTGGAGGCAAGAAATCCGAGACGGAGGATCCTACTCAGGCCAAGGGCGATGAGAAGGAGATGGACCAGGAGGCTACGCGGGCAAAGCTCGATGAGCTCCTTCGCACGGTCGGCAACTCGACTGTCAAGCTCACTACTTCGACCGTACCCCTCGAGCGTCTGCCGATGAGTCAGGAGGAGAAGAGTGATGCGAGAAAGAGGTTCGTTCTTTTTTTTTTTCTCGGCGGTGGGGATGATGGCTGATGAGTGCACAGGCTGCGAGAAGTCAAGGCGTTCGAGACGAAGAAGCTTGCGCGCGAGGAGGCGCGGAACGTCCTTGAGGCGTTCATCTACCGCGTAAGGGACCTCGTGGATCAGAGTTCGTTCGTCGAGGTGTCGCTTGAGGCGGAGAGGAAGGCGATCAAGGGGAAGACCGAGGCGGCGAACGAGTGGCTTTGGGACGAGGGGGATACGGCGGCGACGAGGGAGCTTCGGGCTAAGAAGACGGAGTTGGAGTGCGTTCCTTTTCTCTCTTTCTTTCTTGCGAGGGCAGGACTGATGGGTTTCGAGCAGGAAGCTCGTCAAGCACGTTAGCATGCGTTCAGCCGAGGCGTCTCAACGACCTCGCGTGATCGACGCGTTCAACGTCGTCCTCCTCGCCGCCGACACTTTCGTCAGTTCCGCCGTGACGAACAACACCATCTCGGAGAAGCGCAAGGAGCAAGCCAAGTACTCTATCGACGAACTAGAGGCTCTTTCGAAGCTCGGCGCCGACGCGAAGGAGTGGTTCGAGACGACGCTCAAGGCACAGCAGGCGCTCGAGAAGCACGAGGACCCGATTCTCAAAGTCGTCGATCTCGAGCGGAGGGCAAAGGAGATTGATGCGGAGATGACGAGGTTAAGGAAGAAGAAGGTGCCGAGGAAGCCCAAGGCGTCGACGGCGTCGAGTTCGTCGAGCTCGAGCTCGACGGTGGAGGGGGAGAAGGAGACGAAGGTCGAGGAGGCAACGTCGAGTACGTCGAGTCCGGTGGAGGAGGCAACGGGAGGAGGAGAACACAAGAAGGACGAACTTTAGAAATCGGAAATCGCAAAGCAAGTATCCTCGTTCTGGAAAGGCTCCTGGCTCGCGGTCGTGCTTGCCTTTCGTCGTGAGGGGCATTTGGGCATTCGGCAGCGAGCGACGTTCAGTTCAGACTGCGTTCGAGGCGCCACACCTCCTCCCCCATCACCCAGGTGCTCCGCACGACTCCCTTCTCGTCCAGCACCACCAAATCTGCATCGTATCCCGCCTTGAGCGCTCCCTTGTGCGC
>JANGFH010000497.1:0-42960 GCA_025758715.1 Glaciozyma martinii | reverse complement strand
CTTCAGTGCTGGAGAAGGAGAGTACGCGCCGAACGACGGGGGTCCAGTCCCTCCGCAGGCGAAGAAGAGCAAGTGGAAGACGCTCGCGATGGGGAGGACCAAGTCGAACGAGGGGACTTCCTCCCCTGGAACTGCCGCGACCGGTTGGGCCAAGTACGGAGGAGGTCCGGTGAGCAGGTTCGCGACGACGAGTAGCGCGCCGGTCGTTAGTGAGGATAGGATCTTCTCGAGGACGACGCCGAGGATTGTGAGGAGCCCGTCGAGTAATCGGATTCGAGGAGCGAGCGGGATGCATGCGCCTACGTCCAAGGCGAATGGGAGCAAGTGGCTTTACGAGGCTCAGTCGGCAGTCAGCGGTGGAGGAGGGGGAGGGGGNNGGGGGGCAGTCGGCGGGGGGGGGGGGGGGGGGGGAGGACCGATGACGAGCTCGGAGAGCGTGCGAGGGGAGCAGGACGACGACGAGGAGGAGCGGATCGTCATTCGCTCGCCGCGGCTGCGAAGCGACGAGCGTGAGGGGATGGAGGTGGAGAGTGAGGGAGAGCGGAGGAGGAATGGGCAGGTGACGGACGATGAGGAGGACGAGGACGTCGTGAGCCCTTGGGGAGGCAGTCGGGGCGAGCAGTACACCCACGATCTGGGCGTCGGCGTTCAGGATCCGGCGTACGAGTCTGATGCGGACGAAGGGCAGAGGACCGAGACGGAGGAGGAGCGGGGGAGCGACGACGAGGGCGCTCGAGGGGCGGCGGACGTCACGATCATGCCAGCGCACGAAGGAGCTGGTACCTCGGAACCCATCCTCATTCGACGACGGAACCAGCTCCCCGTCAGTCCTCTCAAGGTCGAGAATGGGCACCGCAAGTCGTCTGGACCGCGAACGGTACCACTGCCGGCGACGGCGCCCAACTCTCCTCCTACTCCTCGAGCAGCGATGGGAGATCCGCTCAGGAACCGAAGCCGGAGCGATGGCGACCTCGCGCTGGATCCAAGAACCCCAGAGGACGCCCGTTTCGGAGCTCAGGTCAGTCGAGACGTGTTTGGCGCTCTTGCGACGCGTTTTGCTGATGTTGTTGCTCTGTTGGCGCAGGCTCACAAGTCACCGCTGCCAACCGCTCAGTTTGTCGTCGCCGTCATTGGACCTCGAGGAGTCGGCAAGACCACCGTCATTCGTCGTGCTCTCAAGCGCTCGCCAGACAAGGCTGTCGTTGCCGAGGAGGACGAGTTTGGGAATCGAGGTGCGTCTGTGTGGCGTGACATCGGCTCGTTTAGTGCTAATCTCCCCCTCCCTCGCAGTTACGACCTTCTCCTCGTCTCTCATGATCAGCGAGCAGACTCGAACGGTCGACGTGCTGGAGATCGACATGGCACTTCTCAAGTACGACAACAGGGAGGACATCATCTGGCCAACGGGCTTGCAGCCTTGCGACGGCGCCATCATCTGGTGAGTCGGAGCTCCTCGTTCGCTCAGCAGTGCTCGCACTGACGTCCCATCCAGCTACGACGCGCAGGATCCGAAAGCTCTCGAGCATCTCGCACCTCTCCTCCAGGCCTTTTGGACTCGTGGCTCTGGGGTCCCAGTCCTCGTTCTCGCCTGCAAGGCCGACCCCGACGTCTCGCGGAACGCGACCGACCCCATCAAGGCCGCCGAGATCTGCAGCGTTTATGCTGCGGGGATCGTCACGCTCGATGGAGGCGTCCAGGATTCGAGCAAGAAGATGAAGCACGGCTTCAACTGGATGATTCGCGCGATCATGAACCACCGAGGTGCGCTGGCTCGTCCCGTTTGGCTCTAGAAGTGCTTGCTCACTCGCTTCCTGTTACAGGCGAGGAACGTCGACCTTCTTCCTCTGCAGCAGGCGATGCTCGACGCGGATCTCATGTCGAATCGTCGCTGCACGACAAGATCCTTCGCGCCAAGACCTCCAGCCTGTCGCTCCACGCCGCCTCTCCAGATTCCGAGACCAGCGAAGCCGTCACTTTCGACAACCCCTTTGCGAACCTCAACGCTCCCGCGAAGAACGGGCGTTCGGGACGAGGAGAGACTCTCGGGCTTTCGGTCGTCGAGGAGGCGCCTGTTGGATCGGCAGAAGCGGCGGAGGACGCGCAGGAAGTCCTCGTCGAGTCTGCGGCGCCAGTCGCTCCCATTCTCGACGTCCCTGCTTCTCCGGCGGAGCCTCTCAAGGCGGAAGCTGTTGATAGGTTTGGACGAGCGTGAGTTCTTCCTCGCTCCTTGCGGTTGGACTCGAAGCTAACTCTTTGCTCGCTCTCAGCAAAACGAGTGCTCTCGACCTTCATTTCAGTCGCGAAGACATGATTGACAAGTTTCTCTTCGCCTCAGTGACGGGAAATGGTGCGTGGTGTCTTGCCCAGCTTCTGCCTCACCACTGACCTTTGTGCGCTTCCAGACGAGCAATACGTGACGCTGTTCCTGATCGTCTACCGTCGCTTCGCTCGACCATTCGACGTCCTCAACAAGCTCATTGAGCGATTCGAGTTTGTTGCCGGACGACTCCAGACGGACCCGCTCCTCAGTCGCTTCGCACAGATGAAGTGCGTTTTTGCTCGTCGTGTTCGGCCGAGCAGAACTGACGTCGCAGTATCGTCTGGCAGGCTTTGCGGCGTTCTAGCGACCTGGCTTCAAGTCTACCCCGGCGACTTCACCGCTCCCGCCACGTTCAACCTCCTCCACCCCTTCCTCGAAGGCCTCCTCCCGCGCGGAGCCACCTGGGTCGCCCACTACGCCATCGAACTCGTCCCCCTCCTCTCCTCGGTTGCCACCATGTCCGACCCCGAAGGCTCCTGGGCGATTCCTGACAAGTCCCTCGTCGAGCCCGAGCCGGAACCCTTGCCGACGAACCATCCCAGGCGACCCTCCCTCGTCCCTTCCTTCGACTCCTCCAGCAGCATGGCGCCCTCGCAACACCTCGACTCGGTGGATGGGAACCAGTCTCGCCTCAGCGTTCCTACGTCGTCGTCGATGCAGACTGAATCGGCATCGCCGACTTCGAACCTGTCGAGCGAAGTCAGCCGCACGTCGCAGTCGAATTCGGACGCCGGGACGATGGACTCGAACGATCAGAAGGCCTTTGGCTCGTCGGGTGGAAGCAGAAGGGGTACGGCGGCGTCTGCTGGATCGACCCTCCTCGATCTTTCGAACGCCTTGCTGGAACTCCCCGAAGACCTCGTCGCGATGCAGATTACTCGGATCGCCTGGGAGGCGTTCACGGAGATGACTGTGAGTTGGTCTCGCTCGATTCGCACCGCCATTCGCTGACCATGGTCGCTTTCGCAGCCCCGAGATCTCATGCGGCATGTTCTCGCTCCTCGAGATCCCAGGAACCCCAGGACGCTTCTCCGCGACGCCAACAGCAACGTCATGCAGTCGATCAACTTTGTCAACGTGAGTCGCACCTGCTCGAGACGAACGATTCGAGCTGACGTTTCGGGCGCAGTACCTCGCCGACTGGGTCTCGACGATGATCCTCGTTCAATCCAAGCTCAAGTGGCGAGCCCGACTCCTCGAAAAGTTCATCACCATCGCCTACTCCCTACGCAAGCAGGAGAACTTTGACTCACTCATGGGCGTGCTCGCTGGACTCAACTCGCAACCCGTCTTTCGCCTCACAGAGACGATGGAGACGGTCAACCTCAAGCTCGAAGGCGACCGATCGAAGATGCCGAAGCGACTTCGCAGTCTCAACAAGCTCATGGCGACGACGAAGAGCTTCTCAGCGTACCGTCTCGCCCTCGCCAACTCGGGCGCCAACATGATCCCTTACCTGTGAGTTCCAGTCCTCCAGTTCGGTCAATCGCCAAACTGAACCTCTCCCCCACTCTCTCCAGTGGCGTTCATCTCCAGGACATCACCGTCGTCAACGAGGTCAAGAGCGACATGCGACTGGGCCTCGTCAACTGGAGCAAGTTCTCCCAGATGGGTCGCAGCGCCGCCATCGTCCTCGACTGCGCAAGGCTCGCGCCCTCGTTACCAGTCGACCGCGTCGTCGAGCGCTGCATCCTCAACGTCTCCTTGTTGGACAAGGACGTGCGTTCCTCCCTCTCCTCCTTGCGCCGTCCCACGCCGATACTGATGCCGCTTCGCACAGCGTCAATACGCACTTTCTTATCAGTACCAACCTCGCAACAACGGCACGACTGGCAGTCGAGCCAAGCTCCGTCAGCTCGTCGCCAATCTATCTTCAACATCTTAAAGGCTCAGCAGAAGTAACCCCCCCTCAGTCCCTCGTCTATTCCCTCGTTCACCCCATGTAAATCCTATCGTTCAGCATTCGTCTTCGATCCCAAACTTCTCTCTCGAGAGAGGAACCAACGAAAACAAATGCAGTTTGCAGCGCGAACCCTCTCCCAACAAAAGATCAATCGCCCTTCCCTTCCTTCCCCTCGAGCTTACTCTCCAACCTCGCCACCGCCGCCGCCAAACTCTGCACCATCTCAAGCAACTGGGACTGGCTCCCAGTGTCCTCCCTAACCACCGGTCTCGTCGCTCCTATCCCAATACTCATCCTCCTCCTCAGTCCTCCCCCGATCCCTCCCTCGGCCGTCTCATGGTCTTTGAACAATTTCGCCAAAGGACTTTCGAACCTCACATTCGGTGCCGAAGTCGACAGAGCCGAAGAGGAATCGAGTCGGTCTGGAGAACGACTACTGCGTCCGCCGAACCCGAGCGAGGATTGAGAGGCGTTGTTGGGGAGACGTTCGGTGTTGATACGGGGGAGGGCGGTGGCGCGTCGTGAGGGAGGTTCGAAAGAGCGTGGAGAGGGGGTAGGGCGAGGAGAAGTTCGAGAAGGGGTGGGAGTGGGGGTGGGGATGGGGGAGGAGACGGATTGGGTAGAGTGGGTCGAGGAACTTGAGACGACGCGCGAGATGGGAGGAGCGGGAGCGATGATGGCGGAAGCTCGGGCGCGTTGGTTCGTCCCTTGTCGAGCGGTGCATTCGCTCGTCGTGGATTCGTCGTCCGAGTCGGATTCGGGGAGGTCGTCCTCCTCGTCGTCGTCCTTTTCGTCTCCTGAAGGGGTGTACTCGAAGACGGCTTCGCACTCCCAATGAGCACCTGCGAGAACCTCTTTTAGCGAACTGCCACGGCGACGAGGTCGAACACGACACCAACGCACCTTCGAGCATGCTGAGCTTTTGAGCCCACTTGGTCGGCATGGCGCCTGTTAACCGCGCCCGCGTGTCGACAAGGTACTTCCAAATGGGAGCGCCTGGGGCGGTCTGGCGTTCGTAGAGGGCGATGAGGAGGAGGACAGGAAGGGAGAGGACGCGCGTGGTGGCCACGTCTGCGAGTTGCGTTGCGTTAGCGAGCAGGAACGAGGGGAGGAATGCGGGAAGAGAGCGTACTGATCTTGTGGAACCAGCGTGGGGAAGTCACTTTGGACAAGGGCCACATGACGCAGAGCGCGACGAGGTTGAGAGGAGGAATGTCTGCGCAGAGGGGACGTGATGAGCCTTCGCCGAGGACACGGCAAGAACCGAAAGGACGCACAATCAAACAAGCTGCCACTCTTGACTCCCTCGAAGGTCATGACGGCCTTGCGGAACATGTCCTCTGCCGCCTGCGAAACACCCACGCGTCAGCAGGGAGGCGAGATCCAACAAGGCGAAAGTACGCACAGCATCCGCCGCGATGTTGGCGTACGTCCCGCTGAGGATCGCCACGAGGAGCGAGACGAGTAGTGTGTTGCTCAGCGCCGCATACACGACAAAGAGCATGGGGCTGCATCAAGGCGTCAGAGGTTTGCTCCGTTCGCAGATGCGGGAGAAAGGACAGACCCGAGGATGGGGTGAAAGTTGCCCGAGAGGTCGATGCCGGTTCCGTCTAGTCCAAACCAGATGAAGATGAGCCTGCGGTGGGGGCTGGGTCAGTACCAGCGAGGCCAGACGGCAGGGGACAACGCACCACTCCCCGATCCGCGAAACCGAGTAATCGCCATCGCAGAGGTGATTGAGAGCAAAAACAAAGCCAAGGAAGCTGTGCGAGGTTAATCAATACCAGCGGAAGCAGGAGAAGCGAAGCCACGCACCAGAAGACTGCAACGCTCATCAGCCACGCGAAATCTGCGAGCATGGCCCGCAAACTGAGAATGAAGACGTTGTTCGAAATGGCCGCAAAAGCCAGTCTAGCACAGCAGAATCCCATCAGACTCGCTCGCAAAAAAGGCAGAGGAGAAAAGACGCACCGCGGGAACATGAGCGTCGCAGCGCAAGAAAGGATCGCAAACGCCTGGTCGCTCGCCCAAGCATCGTTCTGGAGGACGCTGTGAATGCGAAAGATGAAGGCGAGGAGAAAGATGGGGACGCAGAGGGCGTCGAGGCCGTTGGTCAGGCCGGCCGAGTAGACCTGATCGAAGCGACGTCAGTTGCGGTCTCGTCCCTGGGTGAGGAGAAGGAGAGGCTCACCGACCAGCCGTGCTCCATGATGGAAGCTAGCTTGTCCAGGCTGTATCCGAGCGCGTAGACGAAGAACCATAGCTCGTGCGAGCTGAGGGCCGAGACGGGGAGGTCGGGGTCGCGCCGCCGGTGGTTGAGGACGACGGAGAGGAAGGAGAAGAAGAGGACGAGGAAGGTGAACTGTTCGAGTATGGCGCGGTATTTTGCTGCGAAGAAAAACGGGAGGTAAGAGGGCGGTCGTGCAAGGAGCGAGACTGGCAGCGTACGGACGCGTAGACGATAGTGGTCGAGGATAGGAGCGTTCTTGATGCTATACAGACGAGTCTCTTGGACCTTCCAGCGGTCTGCAAAGCTCAGGCATGAGCAGGAGCATTGGGAGGACTGCACGCGAAAGGACGGACCTGGGAGGATATCGAGGAAGCTCGACGAGGTGTAGACGACTCGCCCTTCCCAGATGGCAGTGATAACTCGCTGCGTGACCTGGTACACCAAATAGCTTCTCAGCTCGACTTCCCAAGCACCACAACTGGGACTAAACTCACCTGGCTCTTGATGAACCCTCGCGCCTTGCCCAAGATGGCCAGCTCGAGTGCGTTCGTCTTGCCCGCTCCTTCAGTCCCAATCCTGCCAGCATAGCCCTCCTTCTGCCTGATCCTCTCCAGGACCTACGAGTCACCTCACCCGTCAGCTCTGCCCGTCCAAACGTACCGCCGCCAAGAACTCACATCTTCCCCGGCTCCCTGGAACGCCTGGAAGCCGCCCACGAGCGCCCTGCTCATCGCCAACAGCCCAGCGTTGCTCCCCTTGACCGCAGTCGCCTGGTGCCGAAGCAACCGGATCGCCAGGAGCTCGCACAGCTGCGCGCGCGTCTCGTTGAGCGTCGAGGAAGCGAGAGCCGAGTCGCGCTCGCGGAGGAACTGGAGTCGGTTGAGGAGGAGGACGTAGACGATCGAGGGGTCTTCCATCTCTGCAAGCGAGGTTTCGAGGGGCTGGATGATGGAGTAGACGATCTCGGGACTGCGACAGGAGGGGGGTGAGCTGCTGGTTCGATTGGGGAGCTCCAAAGCGTACCTCCTGAGCTGTTCATCGGACAGAGGCACGTCCACATTCCATACGATCTCGCGATAGACTTGGTGCTGTTGCAAGGTGGGGTCAGCGCAAATGGGAGAGCCAGACGAGGGAGGACTTGCGATTGATTGATAGACTGGCAGTCGAGCTAGTTCATCCTCTGCGATTGTACTGCAGCGTGTTTGGCTTACGCTGCGTAGTAAAGGTTCGCGTTCACCATTTGGAACCATCGAAGTGGTGGGGAGGAGGCAGAGTAGCTCGCGACGCGCGAAGTCCCTCTTGTTGTTTGTCTGTTTCGGTTGTTCTCCCTCCTTTGAAACTCTTACCCGATTCTGATAGCTACACAAGCCTTGAAGAGCTTGAATTCAAGTAACCAGCCAGCCAGCTGCTGGGAAGTTGCGGCGGAGAAAGCTCTCTGGGCCGGCCTGGGCCTAGGCACGCGCTCCGCCTCCTTATCGTCAGGCGACCCCCGCTCCTGCTCTCTTACCACAACGTCGACCTCAACGATGCCAACACAAATTCAACTTCACTCTCGCCGGCGACAGGCTGGCTTGCTCTCCCTCCTGGCGGCGGCAGCCGCTTCGGCGATCGTCATCCCCACTCCCTTCGCCAGCTCAGGAGCTCAACACGTCTCCTCGATCCGCAAGACGCTCAACTTTGGGCCTCGTGTCCCCACCGCCGTCCACTCGACCGACTCCCCATCCTCCGCCCTCGTCGGCTTCAACGCGGAAGCTTCGTCGCTCGTCGGCGGCCCAATCTCCTCCCGCTGCGCGCACGCCACCGACGCCGCGTCTTGTGTCGGCCGTGAGCTGGCCAGCTCGTTCGTCGAGGCCCTTCACCCTTCCTCGCAATTCCAGCTCGTGGACGGCTACCTCTCGTCCCACAACGGACTCTTCCACGCCCACTTCGTCCAGGTCGTCGAGGGAAGGCGGGTCGCGAACGGCAACCTCAACGTCAACGTCGACCTCTCGTCGTCCGAGATCCTTTCGTACGGTGATAGCTCGTACGCTAGCGTCGTCAAGGCCGAGGAGTCGATCGACGGGTGGAAGAACAAGGTCGCCTCGTGGGCCGGTGGCGTCGCCAACGAGGCTGCCCAGGTCGTCTTTGGGTCGGGACCCTCCCGCCTGGACACGGGACCTCAAGGCCAGGAGGACGTCCTCGGCGAGTACTCGTCTCCTCCCTTCGACCCTACCGCGACGAAGCACCAGGTCGACCCCCGTCATGGGCTCCTCTCCTTCCTCGCCCTCCAGTCCCCCTCGTCCATCCTCATCGAGGCACTCCTCTCTAACGCCCGCACGGACATCATCGACCTCATGACCATCGCACCTGCTGGCGATCGCTCCAGCGCACATACCCACACGATTGACAATGTCCCCACCGCCGTCGAGCCCGTCAAGGCGTCGCTCGTCTACATCCAGGACGGCGAGGAGCTTAAGCTCGCGTGGAAGTACGAGCTTCGCACGGACGACAACCAGTACGAGGCGTACGTCTCGGCCGCTGCCGACGTCGAGGGCAACGAGGAGACGCTCATGGTCGTCGATTGGGTTCGCGACTTCCGCCCCACCGGCGGTGAGCTCGGCTTTAACGCGCTCCACGTCGCTACCGGCTCCACCCCTCAGTGGGACCGCGCGACGGTTGCGCGCGCGCTCAACCACAAGGCCGTCGCCGAGACGGAGGTCGAGCCCACTTTGGTCGAGCCTGGATTCAAGGGCGCGAAGCCTTCCTACCGCGTCTTCCCCTGGGGAGTGTGAGTCTCTTTTCGCTCCTCTCCCTTGGGTTCGTCGCTGATTTCTGGCTATCACTCAGGAACGCTCCCGACGAGGGCAAACGCGAGACGCTCAAGGGCAGTCTCATCGAGCTCGACAACGAGGGTCAGTTCCTCGTCCTCTCCACGCTTGTTTCTCCCCACTAACCGTCACTTCTAACGCAGCTTCTCCCTCTGGCTGGCACACGATCCCCAGCTCCTTCAAGGGCGGCAAGGACAAGCTCTTCTCCGACACGAGGTCCGTTCCTCTTTCTCCTGTCTTGGTTCTCCCAGCTGACCTTTTCTCCTAACTGCAGGGGCAACAACGTCTACGCGCAGGACAACCCTGACGGGGGCAACGGCTACGAGCACAACTACCGCCCTAGCGGAGGAGCCAACATGACGTTCGACTTCAAGCTTGGATGGCCCAAGGCGGGCACTCCTCTCGACCCCAAGAGTGCGTTTTCCTCTCCCACCTTCGCACCACCCCAGCATTCTGACGTGGTTACTCCAGCCTACATCGACGCCGCCGTCACCGAGCTCTTCTACACGAACAACGAGATTCATGATTTGTTCTACCGCTACGGCTTCGACGAGGCGTCGGGCAACTTCCAGGACTACAACTTTGGTCGAGGTGGACTCGGCAACGACGCTGTTCAGGCCAACGCGCAGGATGGCTCGGGCACTAACAACGCCAACTTTGCTACGCCTCCTGATGGTCAGCGCCCGTGCGTTCCCCTTTCTCGCTTCTTGCTCGAACGGCTTGGTGCTGATGCTGTCGTGTCGCAGACGAATGCGCATGTACTTCTGGACTGGAGCTCAGCCCTACCGCGATGGCGACTTTGAAGCAGGCATCGGTGAGTTTTTGACGACGCGTTCGCGCAAGAAATCTCGCTGACGTTCCTGTCGCAGTCATTCACGAGTACGCTCACGGGATCTCGACCCGTCTCACCGGTGGTCCCGCCAACTCTGGCTGCCTCGGCTGGGGAGAAGCAGGAGGTGCGTTTCTCGCTCTTCCCACGGTCTCGCCCACGTACTGACTCCTCGGATCGATCGCAGGAATGGGAGAAGGATGGGGAGACTTCTTCGCGACCATGATCCGCATGCACAGCAAGAACGAAACCGAGTTCGACATGGGGTCTTGGGCTTCCGCTCGCGCTGGTGGCATCAGGAACTACCCCTACTCGACCGATCTCAAGGTCAACCTCGATTCGTACAAGTCGCTCGACAAGCCCGGCTACTGGGGCGTCCACGCCATCGGAGAAGGTGCGCTCATTCCTCCCCTTCGCTCGCGCACCGACTTACGTTCCGCTCTCCTCGCAGTCTGGGCCGAGATGCTCTTCGAGATGGCCGAGCTCCTCATCGCCGAGCATGGCTTCCACTCTGGCCTCTTCCCTCCTGCCGCCAGCAAGACCGACTCGGACTTCTACTTCGTCAACTCCAAGGGTCTGAACATCCCCAAGTATGGCAACACTCTGGCGGTCCAGCTCGTCGTCGATGGACTCAAGCTCCAACCTTGCCGACCTACGTTCCAGGACGCGCGCGACGCCATTCTCCAGGTCCGTCTTCCCGTCCCCAAACCGTCGTCGCAGTCGCTGATACCCTTCGCTCTCGCAGGCTGACAAGGCTCTCACGGACGGCGCGAACGCCTGCATCATCTGGAAGGCCTTCTCCAAGCGAGGACTCGGTCCCGAGGCCGCCGTCGTCGGTAGTACCCCCTGGTTCGTTCCTTCCTTCCTTTCCCTCTCGTTGGGGGAATGTCGCTAACGCTATTGCTGGCTCGCAGGGGCGGAGGAGTTCGTACCGAGGATAACACGGTTCCCAAGAAGTGCAGCACCAAGTAGACGCTTTCCTTTGGGCGTAGATTCCACTTCCGATTTATCCCCCTGCCTACGTTCCTGCATCTCCCTCGCCCCCGTATTACTAGCTCCTTTCCCTCCTCCCCACCCGTGCCCTTGTTCTCCTCCGCAATTCATTGTTTCTGCCTTGTCGTCGTCGCCCACGGTCCCTTCGTGAGCCGGCGTCGACGTCCCTCGCGAGGGGAAGCTCTCGCTCTCGAAGTCTCTCTCGCCGATACTGCCAACCGCTGGCTCTCACGCGTTGAGAGGTGGTCCTTGTGATCGAGGGGAAGCCTGAGATCTGAGAGCGCGAGCGCCGAACTGAATCCAGCGGCGAAGGGCGAGAGGGAACTTGGGCAGTGACTCTCGCAACTCTCTCTCGAGGGTCGGGCGGCAGAAGATCGGGAAGGAAGGAAAGCTGCTTTTCATAGAGCCCTGACCAGTACACGCATTCCTCCCTCCTGTTCCTCCGTCGGGTTCCAGTCGCAGCGAGCAGAGCTTGAGGTCTTGATGAGTCGGGTCCTGGCGAGTTGGGAACCTGAAGAGGAGCGACCAAGAGTCAGTAACAGCTCTTGCCAGGACGGAGGATGATGGTAGGGAGGGAAAGGGAGGGGTGCTTGTAAAAAGCTGTCTGTCCAAACACTAGGAAGCTCAGACGGCGTCGAGCCCCCCCAACTCCCGAAAGAGAGAGAGAGAACCCAACGCCCCCGAAACCCTCCCTGCCCATTCGCAAGAACAGGCGCAGGAGGGCGTCCTGCCCATTCGCAAGAACAGGCGCAGACCAAATCGGCTCGACACCAAAGTCGAAATAAAACCAAGCGTCCACTCAGGAGGACAGCAGACCCTTGTGAGGGGGTCTGCCGCGGTGAAGCAGTTCATTTCCCACGAACGTAACGGCTGTAATCGCTTGGGTAGATCCTCACGAGGAGGTAGCGGGTAACCTGACTTGCCATGGGGATTGGGAGAGGGGGGAGAGGGGGGGAGGGGAGGGAGGGGAAGGAGCCAGGGAGAAAAAGTTCACGCCGACTCACGAGCTGAGGAGCGCGCCAGGGGTGGATAGGACAGTGAAGCAGCCCAGCTGGCTGTCGCGTAGGCGGGGACGGAACGTCGTTACAGCAAACACTTTTGGAAGGAAGAAGGTCAGCTTCCCTCGCGTTGGCCTTGTTCCAGCGTGTAAACTCACCTTGTACTCGCCTGCAGAAGGCGCTTCCAGTCTCCCCAGTCTCTTCTGTTCCACCGCCAGTCTCGAAGAGATCAAAGTCGGGTTGAGGAGGGAGACGAAGAGCGCTCTCAAGAGAAATGAAAACTCTCCTTGTTGGAAATTCAATTCTCAATTTCTACCCCAGCTGGACTCGGCGTTGACCTCCGCGGACCTTTTCTTCCTCTCGAACTGGGCCTTATATGTTGCCAAAGCTTCAGCTCGGGAGGAGAAGAGGCTCCAACACTTCTGAGCCAGAAGCGGCTCCAATCCACAGCGCAGTGTTTACTCGTGCCTGAGCAAGCCTGAGCGAGTCTAGTGACCAAGACTCTAATGGTTGTGAGGCTCAAGGTCGCAGCTGCTGGCTAACGAGTTGTCTTTGCAGCTCGAGATCAGCTTTGGTGGAGCAAGAAAGAGCAAGGCGTCAAGGGGGAGCACCAGCAGCTGGATCTGCACGACCGACTCCTCTTCCCCTTCGTCGGCGGTCACAGCAGGGGGCACCGGGCCCTGATCTTCTCCTCGCTACGGTCCAGACTACAAAGAAAGGCACAACAGGGCGCGTCGCGACGTCTGGGGAACAATTAAATGGCGATCTTTTTTGAGAAGTTGACGCCGGATTCGGGACGTCCCCTCTGTTCCTGGCTTCCCACTCTGATCACTGCTCCTTCAGGCCCGCAATGGGCGTAGCCTCTGCTTCTTGTGCCTGTCGAGGGGATCGAGACTTGGCCCCTCTCTGCGAGTAGATCTCACTTCATTTGCTTCATTAGCAGCGTCCTCCTTCCTCACCGACCTTTTTCTCCTCCCCCCATCGTTCGTACGCACCTCGGGTTCCTTGAAGCTCGACCCTCCACAACTCCTGTCCTTAGGAACCACACTCTCTTTCCCCCGGCTCGCCTCATTCCTCTCCTCCCTCTCCTCGACATCGCGACTTTTCCGCTCTCGCCATGCTGTTCAAGTCTGCCAGCCTCCTCGCCTTGGTTTTCGTCTTCTCAGTCGCTGCACTCGGAACCGACTTCACCCCCGCCGGACCTTCAGAAGATCTCGAGAAGAGGCAGCTTCTCAGCGGTGTTCTCTGCGGGATCGGACTCTTGGGGGCGTGTGTCAACACGCAGACGGACGTGCGCAACTGTGAGTCGCCTTTCTCTCGCCTGGGAGGAAAGACTTCGATCCAGTCGAATCCTGGGGGCGGCGATCTGCGAGCAGAGGGAGGACCCAACCTCGGCTTGGGATGCTAGCTGACCGTCTTGATCGTGAACAGGTGGCGCTGTCGGCTTCGTTTGCCCTTCATCTTACCAAAATGGTATCGTGGAAACCGTCTCTTGCCAGTCAGGGAACTGTGTCGTCAGTCATTTCGCACTCCCCTTCTCTGGAATCCACTGACAACTTCTTCTCAGTCTGCCTGCGCCGCTGGATTCGCCTTCTCGACCGTGGCACGAGCTTGCGTTCAGATCCGGACAGACATCTTTAACTGGTGCGTCTCCCTCATTGCCTGCTTTACCAGAAGGAACGCTTACTTTTGATTCTCGCTTCACCAGCGGCGCTCTCGGCTACATCTGCCCCTCTCTCAATGGATTCGCCAGCTGTTCAGCCGGCTTGTGCAGCATCTTGAGATGCTCGAGCGGATTCCAGCTCGTCGGTGGCTTATGCCAGGCGATTAATTACCTCATCGACCCCAACAACTGCGGAGGGCTCGGTCAGATCTGCCGTGCTCCCAGCGGAGCAGCATCAGCTTCTTGCTTCGGCGGGAGCTGCATCGTTGGCGGATGCTTGACTGGATTCACCGCTTCGACAACGGCCACCGCTTGCGTTTCGGTGGATGTCAAGGTCGACGTGAACAACTGGTTCGTCGCGTCTCAGCTTCCTTTTCCGACATCCTTGCTGACGAGAATCATTCGCAGCGGAGCGTTCGATCGCGTGTGCCCCGCTACCTACTCGAACGGCTACGGATCGACCTGCAGCAATGGACTCTGCGCCCCCGTCGGCTGCCTCACCGGCTACGTCTTTGACGCCTCCGTCTCGCTCTGTCGCACGGTGATCTCGGACCCAAACAACTGGTGAGTCGGTGGCCAGGCACTACCTCCTCAGAACTTGGACTGATCCCAATCTTTCCTTTCGCAGCGGTTCTCTCGGCAGGAGTTGTGCGGTTCCTTTCGGCGTCGTCACTTGCATCAACTCCCAGTGCATCACTGTCTCCTGCATTTCGCCCTACCACCTCGTCAACGGCATCTGCACGACCAGCGCGAGTGCTCGCGCTCGCGTGAAGAAGAGCAAGGTCCCAAAGCCAGTGACTCTTTGCCCTGGGTACGTCGCTTTCGCCTTCTCCGCCTCCTCGCTGCGATTCCTGACGATCTCTCTTCTCGTATTTAGCCAAGAGACCGCCTGCCCCATCGTAGGATCCGTCTCCTTCCTCGTCGCTCAGGCGTCTGGGTTCTCAGCATTCCGCGCGCCGGACCGCTCAGGACTCGCTGCGATCGGGGGCTACGAGTGGTGCGGCTTCTCTCGCACTTCCTCCCGTCGCTCGAATGCTAACGCCTTCTTTCCAGCCTCGACACTTCATACTCGATCGAATCTTGCGGAGGATGCGCTTCCATGAGCGAGGGTGCGTCGCCCGCTCGTTTCCTCCTTCCTTCGCACGCTAACTTCCTCTCCTCCTCAGGCATCAACTGCCTCGAAACTCCTCACTCCGCCGGCGTCGGCTGCAGCGCAGGAGCCTGCGTCATCTTCTCCTGCAAAGCCGGCTACAAGCCCAACGCCGCCGCGACGGGCTGCCAAAAGGTCGCGCCGACCGCTCGCCATCGCAGAGGTCGTTCGAAGCGCAGTCACGCTACGCCTCACATTCACTAGATGGCCCGCGGTTCTTGTACTCTCTTCCTGGACCTCCCCTTTTTCAGTTTTTCTGTGCTAGCCGGAGAGGACATCCTCCCCATGACCTTTTTCGTACCCCACCATGTAGCCCCTCCCTTTTAGACTCTGTACGCAGTAGACCGTAATCCAAGTGGCACTGTTACCACTCCTCGTCAGCTTTCGTCGCAGCAGAGAGAGAGCAAGAGAAGCAACCTCGCGAAGGACGACTGCCGAAGTCGATCTTGCGAAGGTTGAGGTCTCCTCCACTTCCAGAGGCGAGGAACTCCTCACAGAGAAGGGGATCGCAAAGGCATATGTTTCAGGGGTACAAGGGAGAGGAAGTATAGTTCTACGGGGGAGCCAAGGACCACGAGCGAAGAAGGAAGGAGGGAGTACACAAGCAGGCTAACGCGCAACAGTACTGCGAGGAGGAGCAACTCATCAGCTCACAGCGTCGATTCGGCAGCGAAATTTGACTCACCATCATGAACAGCGCGGGAATCGTCAGACCCGCATCCACATGACGACCTCCCCCCTCTTCGACCCCTTCCCCAGCCCCTCCTCGACTCCCACGACGATCTTGCCCACTTCAACCTTGAGCTGCGAGTAAAAGAACTCGAACAGCCTCGGCTGGCCAGGCGAGTACGACGTCGCGCCGTACGCCAAGAACGGGTACGTAACGCTCCTCGACCCCGCCGCTGGTTGCGCCGGAGCGACCTGGTAGCATTCGATCGACGCTTCGAGGAGTCCGCACGATCCCGAGGGGACGAGGACCTGCGGCGTCGTGCGGCGGGGATGGGCATGCGAGGGCGAGAGAGGTGGTTCGAGAGTCGGGTCTTCGAACCAGGTGCGGAAGAGTCGTTCGAGGCCTTCGGCGAGGGAGATGGAGAAGGAGAGGAAGGCTCGGGGGCGGGGAGGGGTCGAGCGAGGAGTCGTTGGGGCCGAGGAGGGGGGAGAAGGGCCGGCGCGACGACCGACGGCGTAGGTCGAGATGGGGGTTGCGCGAGCGGTGGTGCTGGTCGAAGGAGGGATGGAAGCGAGACGAAGTTCGGATTGCGGAGGTGGGGAGGTGGGAGGGGACTCGGGGAGAGGGTCGTCCGGTTTCTCGATGCCCCGAATGTGGATCCTGGGGAGGTCGTTAGTGCTGCTCGAGGAGCTTTGAAGAAGGTGTTTACGAGAGGAGGTAGCTCCCAAACATCTCGTCGTCGTCCAGGGGAAGGAACTGAGGCACGGGTGGGTTCGCAGGAAGCCCAAAGTAGGCAAAGTCGGCGGAGACGACCGATGAAGTGTCGAGAAAGTGGGAGAACTGAAGGAGCTGGCGATGCGTGGTCCTGTATTCGGAGGGAGAGCTGCTTTCAAACTTTCAAGGCAGAACACCGTCAGCTTTCACTCGGCGCCACGAGCTGACGAGGACGCACCACCATCTCGTGGGTCTCGCTCTGAGTGATTGCTAGCAGGCGGCTCCGAAGGAGGAAATCAACGGCGGCGAGAAAGTCGTGCCTTTTAGTCAAAGCGTCAGTACCCCTTCGCAGGTGAAGCAAGCTCTGGCGTACGAGATCCCACGAAGGAGAAGCAAGGAGCGAGATGGGAGCAGGTCCAATATGTCGAGGAGAACCTCGGAAGGAACGAAAGGAGCGAGTTTGGCCTGGCCCAAGGTGCGCATCTTGAAGTGGGAAGACCTGGGTGTCGCAACAGCACCGTCAGCTCGCCTCCCCCCGCACCCCCACAACGACGAGGTGGGCGCACCTCGGATAACGCGATAGGGAGCTTCTCCGCCGCCTGTTGATCACAAGGTCCGTCCGGTTGCTGTAAGAATAGCGGTGCCTTCCTCGCACTGGTTGGGAGCGCAAACAAGTCTCGAGAGAGGTGTGGGTTGAGCGGGATCGGTCGAGTTGGTTCGGTTGGGTTGGGCTGGGGAGAGGAGGCGCCGTCCAGACGCTGCGAGGAGTTGGATCGAGTGGGGGTCCTCTTAAGAGAGTCCAGATACTACTCCTAGTGTAGATAGAGCGACTTTGTACCGCTGAGTAGAGCGTCGCTGCCAGAGAGCGTTCCCTCTCCTCGAGTTGGCTGACGCTCCCCCCTGCTGGCCCTCTCGCTCCCACCACTTCTCCAACTCCAGCCACAACACTCAAATGACGAGCACCAAAGTCACTCTCGACCTGCGCGGGCGTCGGATCAGCCTCGAGCGGGAGGCGTTGATGGAGCTGCCGGAGAGCGTCCTCCTGTGCCTGTTTCCCAACGGAGTCGTGCTCAGCCCTCAACGCCAGGCGCGCCAGGATGGAGACTCTGCGGACGAGGGAGAGGATGTGTACTACGTCGAGGTGAGTCGAGACTCTGTCAACAACTGCGTGGCAGTCCTCCTCTGCCTCTCCACGCAGGGACCACCGCTGTAAACAAACGGGACTGATCGACTCCAATCCCTTGCAGTTTGACGCCCAGTGCCTCGAGTTTGTCCTGAGCTTCTTCAGCACAGCTCGCGACGACTTCTACGGACCCCCCTCCGGCCCCCAGCGCGACCTCGCCGACTCGTTCGCCAACCAATCGAGCATGCAGAACCCCCTCTTCCTCAAGCAGGCCATCATCGTCCTCCGCGAGGAGCTCGAGTACTTTGCGATCCCGCCCAAGGGCGCCATCGTGGACGGAGCGGTGGTGGATGCGGGAGCGGAGGGCGGGGATGACGTGCCCAAGACGAACGACGCGGGACAGCCCAACAAGGCGCTGCTAAAGCTCAAGGTCGACTGTGGACACTCTCTACTCGAGCGCAAGAGCATCTTCACGGCGTTGCAGCGGAACGTCAACCGGGAGAACAACGTTGCAGAGCAGCATCTCATCGACATGCTCTGCATGAGGTGCGTTCTCCTGCTCTCCTCCGGGCTTCTTCAGAAGCTCCATGTGCAGAGGGAAGCTGACTTCGTCTCCCCTCGCGCAGTGGCTTCGAACGCGAGGATACCTGGGGATACCGCTCCCTCGAACCCAATCGCTGCTGCATCGCCTCCATCGCTCTCGTCCTCCTCAAGACTGGCATCGTTCACCCTCCCATCATCTCTCCCGAAGACGCCGTCGACGCTTCGGTGGAGAAGCCGGGCGTGCAGGTCAACGCTCAGCAGCTCGCGACGGCTCAGAAGCTGCTCTTGTTCTGGAGGAAGCCGGCGGTACGTTCTCGCGGGTCAGCACGGGTACTCGGCGGAGCCTGGATGCTCAGGAGAACCTGGGCTTTGAACAGGGCGTGAGCTGATTGAGGTTGGATCTCGCAGCGCAAGTGTTGGTGGGACGCGACGGAGCTGGTGCTCGACGAGGGGACTCCGGCGGCGCGGGAGATCAAAGTCTGGGCTCGGAGAGTGTGGACTCTCGAGCTGAGTCTCATTTGAGCGTACTGCATCGCTCAGCAAGATGTGAGTTCCCCCAGTCCTGGTCGTCCACACGAGAGCTGACGGGTGCTTCATTCTCGCAGACCCGCATTCGAGTCTTCCGTTATCATGCTCTTATACCCCCTACGTTGTCCCTCCCCCCCTTCCTGGTCTTCCTTCGTCGACAGACGTCCTCCCACCCTCCCTTTTCCCCGCGTCGTGCCAGTCACGAGCTTGCCTGTTTTTTTTTAATGTTCGCCCCGTTGCGCCTCCTCCGTTGATGGAATCGATAGTCTGGGTACAATAGCTGAGAGGGCTCAGCTCTTTGAAGCCAGGCCCTGATCGAGACAGCGGGCGCTGGGAGAGAAACTGCGGCGCGTCTAGCTCGACAGCTTCCTCTTCTCCTCCTCCCTTTTCCCTACACCCGTACGCCCGCACTCTTTCCAGCGCCTCAGCCTAGCCGTTCAACCGCTGACACTCCCCATCCAACCCTTCTCCGCGCTGCTCCGTGCTCGCTCCTCCCCTCTTCCCTCCCCGGCACCAAACAGCTGCCCACCTCATCTTCAGCTATGCGGTAAGCTCCCCAGTCGTCTCCAGAAACCAGGTGCTGACCAATCGTCCTTCGCAGAGAGATCGTTCACCTCCAGACCGGACAGGTTCGTCCCGCACCAGCGCCGCCAGCGCCGCGCAGGTGCACAGGCTGACTCTCTTCTTCCTCTCTTCTCCACAGTGCGGTAACCAGGTGAGCCTCTTTCATTCTATCTCTCTCTAGGGGGGCAGGACTGGAGAGTCGGAGGAGAGAGGGAGGGAGGAGGACGACCTGGTGGACTTACGCTGTGTCCTTGTCCGATTTCGAGGGGCGAGAGGGTGTCACGAGGCGCAGTGCTGCCTGGAGGGTCGATGAGGAGCAAGTATAACGCGTATCGAACGCAGCTGGGGGGTCGATGGAGGTGTGCGAGGTGTGCAGGAGCAGCACCCAGGTGGTCGACACGTTGAACGCTTGCTGACCTCTCCCTCTGTGCGTTCTTCAGATCGGTCAGAAGTTCTGTGAGGAGTGTTCTCTTGCTGGAGTACTGCGTTCGCTGACGCTCCTGGCTGCCATTCAGGGGAGACCGTCTCGGAAGAGCATGGTGAGTAGCTTTCCCCGGCGACCTGAATCTGGACCAGGGCTGATGCTGTTGCTTTCGACAGGCATCGATGGTACTGGACAGTGAGTTGAGCGTCTGAAGCTCTGTGAAGGAGGTAGTTTGGAGGACGGGGGAGGCACGAAGGAGCTGACGCGAATCCACGCTCGCAGGTACAAGGGAACGAGTGATCTCCAGCTCGAGCGCATCAACGTCTACTACAACGAGGTCGCTGGCAACAAGTACGTGCCTCGTGCTGTCCTCGTCGACCTCGAGCCCGGAACGATGGACGTCATCCGTACGGCTCGTTTCTCTCCCCCTAGGTGCGCTCGTACTGACCCTTGACGCTGTTCGCAGGCTCTGGACCTCTCGGGCAGCTCTTCCGCCCCGACAACTTTGTCTTTGGACAGTCCGGCGCCGGAAACAACTGGGTACGTTTCGTGCGCAGGGATAAGGCGCTCCGCTGACTCCGCTTCGCAGGCCAAGGGCCACTACACCGAAGGAGCCGAGCTCGTCGACAGCGTTCTCGACGTCGTTCGCAAGGAGGTCGAAGGCTGCGACTGCCTTCAGGGATTCCAGCTTACCCACTCGCTCGTGAGCTTGCGTCTTTCTTGCGTTCTTTGCCAGAGCTGATCGAGCGCAGGGTGGTGGAACTGGATCCGGCATGGGAACACTTCTCATCTCCAAGATCCGCGAGGAGTTCCCCGACAGGATGATGGCCACTTTCTCCGTCGTTCCTTCCCCCAAGGCGCGTCCTCACGTTTTCCTTCCAGGTCGTGAGTCTGACGAGGCTCCCCGCAGGTCTCCGACACCGTTGTCGAGCCTTACAACGCCACTCTCTCGGTTCACCAGCTCGTCGAAAACTCGGACGAGACCTTCTGCATCGACAACGAAGCACTCTACGATATCTGCTTCCGGACGCTCAAGCTCACCTCGCCCACGCACGGAGACCTCAACCAGCTCGTTTCAGTCGTGATGAGCGGTATTACGACCTGCCTCCGCGTGCGCTTCTTCCCTCCTCCCTCGCAGTTCGATAGCTGACGCCAGCATGCGCGCGCACAGTTTCCCGGACAGCTCAACTCGGATCTTCGCAAGCTCGCCGTCAACATGGTCCCCTTCCCCCGTCTCCACTTCTTCATGGTGCGTTGCTGTATCCCACTATCGGACCTGAGCTAACGTCGTCGCGCAGGTCGGATTCGCTCCCCTCACTGCCCGTGGAAGCCAGCAGTACCGTGCCGTCACCGTCCCCGAGCTTACCGCTCAGATGTGAGTCTCGCGCGCCGTGTTTCTTGCGACCAAGCTGACCTCTTTGAGCCAGGTTCGACGCCAAGAACATGATGGCCGCTTCCGACCCCAGGTGCGTTCCTTTCTTCCCCCGTTGGCGTTGGCGTTGCTGATCTCGCTACGGACAGGCACGGACGAGTGAGCTTCGAAACGCAGCTTGCTTGACGGATCTACGACTAACCCACGGCGCAGTACCTCACTGTTGCAGCCTACTTCCGTGGAAAGGTCTCGATGAAGGAGGTCGAGGACAACATGGCTTCGGTGCAGCAGAAGAACTCGGCCTACTTTGTTGGTGCGTCCCTGCGAGTGGCTGTGCGGGGAGAAGCGGGAAGCTGATTGCGCACTTGGCAAACAGAGTGGATCCCCAACAACGTTCAGACCGCTCACTGCGAGATCCCTCCTCGCGGTCTCAAGATGGTTCGTCCCTTGCGTATTTGCTCCGCGCGGCTGCTGATCCTTTTTCTCGCAGTCGGTTACGTTTATTGGAAACGTGGGGCCTCTTCCTTCTCCCTGCTCACAGCGTTCACTGACGGGCTTTCCTCTGCAGTCCACCGCCATCCAGGAGCTCTTCTCGCGCGTGCAGACCCAGTTCTCCGCCATGTTCCGCCGCAAGGCCTTCCTTCACTGGTACACCGGCGAGGGCATGGACGAGATGGAGTTCACCGAAGCCGAGTCGAACATGCAGGATCTCGTCGCCGAGTACCAGCAGTGCGTCGTCTTTCAGTTTCTCGAGTTGTATTGAGAACTGACCCGCTCCCTTTAGGTACCAGGAGGCTACCGCCGACGACGAGGAAGATCTCGAGGAGTACGGAGAGGTGAGTCGCTGTTCTCTTGCTCTCCATCGCTGGTGCTGACGACTCGCGTTCGAATTCCAGGAGGTCGAGGAGTAGACGTTATTTGCAAGCCTGGTCCTACACTTTCCCCTCATCCACTTTCTAGTTTTAGCTCGTTCGCGGTCTGCGATATACCCCTCCAAGTTCCCTTTCGTCGTCGGGTGTCCCTTGGAGAGAGGTCGGAGAGAGGGAGCCTCGCTCGCTCAGCGATCGGGAGTCGTGTTTGAGTCCCGAGTTGGCTCGTTGGGACGCTGCGTCCGTCCTGCACATCTTTAAACCCTTCTTCCTGCTTTCTTCTCTTTCCCTCCGAAGGGAAAAAGGGAAAGAGGATTCGAATGTTTCGTGTGAACAAAGTCGGACGAAATCCGAGTTCGACCATTTTTCGAGGCGAAGGCGACGCCGGACTCTGATTTTTCCTCCCGATCTTGTGGTTTCGATTCCACGTCGCTACTGGTGCGTGTGCCCTGCTCTACCTGCTCTTGGTTGGACCGCAAGCTGACCCTGCAGATCCTCGCCACCTCCAACCTGTCCCACTCCCACCTCCGCCCTCTCCAATCCGACTCCCCTTCCCCTCCCCCTCTTCGACCCTCTCCAGTTCACAATGGCCGAAGTCAAGGCCGCACCCCAGAACCCCATGCGGGAACTCCGCATTGAGAAGCTTGTCATCAGTGCGTCCAGGTCTCATTGGGGAGGGAGTGGGGAGGAGCGGGAGCGATGGAGGGACGAGGGGACACAGGAGGGCTGACCCAGGTTCCTCTGCGCAGACATCTCCGTTGGAGAGTCGGGTGATCGCCTTACCCGTGCCTCCAAGGTGCTCGAGCAGCTTACCGGACAGACCCCCGTCACCTCCAAGGCCCGCTACACCGTTCGCTCGTTCGGCATCCGTCGTAACGAGAAGATCGCGGTGCACGTCACCATCCGTGGTCCCAAGGCGGAGGAGATCCTCGAGCGTGGACTTAAGGTCAAGGAGTACGAGCTGAGGAAGAAGAACTTCTCCGAGACTGGCAACTTTGGCTTCGGAATCGCGTACGTCGACGGTGTTCAGGGAGACCTCTGGTCGAGGGGGACGAAAGCTGACGAGTGGTTCCCCCCTACAGCGAGCACATCGATTTGGGAATCAAGTACGACCCCGGAATCGGGTGAGTGATGGGACGAGGAGGCGATGGAAGAGATTCGAGGGCGGGGAGCTGACGAACGTTTGCGTGCGCCTCTCTCTCAGAATCTTCGGAATGGACTTCTTCGTCGTGATGGGACGTCCCGGTGCCCGCGTTGCCAAGCGCAAGCACTGCACTGCCCGCATTGGGTTCCCTCACCGCGTCAAGCGCGAGCAATCCCAGGTTCGTCCCACTTTTCGTTGCGTTGGATCCTTCCCCTGGGCTGCACGCTAACCCTTCTTTTCCCCTTCAGAACTGGTTCAAGCAGAGGTTCGATGGTATCCTTCTCGGCGTGCGTCTTCTCGATCTCGACGGACGAAGACGTGGACTGATCCGTTTGTTTGTTTGCAGCGCAAGCCCTAGAGAGGGATTGGGTTGGAGGGGTTGGAGAGGGGTGATGGAACGAGGGACCTACGCTATGGGCTATGGGACTCGCTGCATGAGAGGAGTTTGCAATGGCCGACAAGCTGTCGCGCTCCCAAATCTGTTTGTCGCGCCTGCGTTTCCCTTCTCCTGCTTCCTCCTTTCTGCTCTCGCGGCCTTGGATGCTCCCTCCTGCGTCCAGTCTCTCTGCTAGGGTCCTTGGCTATCGACTGGCTCCGTCGACGTCGACGTCGTCGGCCAACGGCAACAACTACTACCTCCGAAACCCTGGCTTTCTTAAAGCTGCCTAGGCAGGCAGTTCCCTGCCTTTCGCTGGCAGTTGGACCCTCCGTTCGTTCGCCTGAAGCTAGAGCTGTACGAGAGACTAAACGCTCCACGCCAAACGAAGTCGAGGTTTCGCTGCTGCCGCAACGATTTGAAATTGGGGTGGGGCGAGTCCCTTCCCGCCGCCTTTCTCCCCCGAACTCCCGCCTCGCCTGTTAAGCTCGTCAAGACGACCACGATGGCAGCAGAGGCTCAACCTCTCGATACAGCCACCCCAGCCTCGGTCGCCGTACCCGCAGAGACCCCGAGCAGCGCCGCCGTCGTCCTTCCTCTCACGCTTGCGCCGGCCGTCGAGGAAGCGCCCTCCGTCCAGCCTGCGCCAGTCGTATCCACTTCAAGGCCGTCAGAGTCTATGGGAGGAGAGTCGAGTCAGGCCTCTGCCGAACTGCCACCGGCACCCGTTGCTCTCGCTCGATCAGGTACTCGCGTGTTGCTTTTTGCCGTCGAGAGGACTTGCGCTGACCCGGCCTCCACCCTAGCTGCACCCGTTCCTGTACTCGCCAATCCTCCCACTCTCCCCTCGCCGCCCATCTTCCCCGGCCCTCCTCAGAACCGCCTGCCATCGATTCACACTTTCACCTCCTCGAACCCCGCCCCACCCTCGCTGGGATCCGGTCCGTACGATAAGCCTAGGAGCTCGGAAGGCAAGGCTGGTTCTCCGAGAGCGTTCAGCGCGACTGGTGAGTTGCTCTTTCTTCCCACTCAAGCCTGCAGAAGGAGGGGGAACGGCGAGCTAACGGCGCTTGTATGCAGCCCCCTACGTGACCCTCGCGCCTTTGGGAGCTCCCAAGACCGCCTTCACCCCCAGCCTACCATCCACCCAGTCTCCTTCCGCCGCCCCGACCTCTCGTCCCCTCCTCCCCGGCATCAACCAGCTCTCCCCACCCATGTCGGCCGCCCAGCTCCTCACCAACCCCGGAAGCGCTCCCTCCTCGTACCGGAACAACCCCATGTCGGTCTCGTCAATGCTCTCAGGTCCGAAGCGAGAACACCCCCTCGGCACCTACACCCCAGCGCAGCCCACCGCGTCATCCTCCTCCCTTCCTCCCAAACTTCCTCTCCTCCCGCCGTACGAAGCACGGAGAGACGACAAGCCGCTGGACAACGGTGTCAAACCGCCGCTCGCCGGCTCTTCGGCGGGAACGTCAGCACCTCGCTACCCTGGACCGCCAATCGGGAGGGATGCGGACAAGCCGACGTACGGAAGTCCCAAGGTCGTCGCTGCTGGAGGAGCAAAGGTTGGAACGCCGGGAGGGAGGGAGGGGGAGAAGGAGAAGGGAGGCGAGAGCTCGGCGGCTGCGACGAAGCAGGAGAGGAGCTACCCGCCCCTTCCCTCCGCTTTCGCTCGCGAATCGCCCTACTCGACCTGGCCAAAGCCCAACGAGGAGCCCGACAGCTCTTCCGGCTCGCCGTACCTGAGTCGGTCTCAGAACGGATCGAGCGACGCCCCAGCAAAGCCCTTGATTGGAGCTGGCCCTCCTCAAGGTCCTTACTTCCCCAGCCTCACTCCCTTCGCAAACTCGCGACTCGGCCCTCCCAACGCACCTCACCGACATTCCGCCCTGCCCAACCCCTCCCCCTCCTTCCCCTCCAACTTCCCCTGGTCTGCCGGCGCACCTCCTCCGCCCCGCGTCGACTACCCCGACTACTACGGCGAAGCCCAGCAGCGCGCGAACGATGGCGCAGGGATCCACTCGACGAGTAACCTCGCGTCGCAGCAACACCACGCGCACCACCCCTCTCGATCGCCCCAACCGCAGGCCTCCCAAACCCCTTCCTCCGCCAACGTCAACGGCAGTCGTCCTCCCGCCCCCCGCCCCGAACCCGCGTACAAGCCTTCGACAAAGAGCCACGCCCGCTTCCCAGGTCAAGGCTCGTCCTCCTCCCACCCCCTTCCCAACGACATATCCGACCGCTTCGGACCTCGACTCAGTCTGCAACAGCAACAGCAACAGCAGCAGCAGCAGGCGCAACAGCAGGCCCAGCAGCAGGCCCAGCAGGAGCAGCTTCGTCACCAGCAGCAGCAGCAGGCCGCGCACCAGCAGCTTCACCAGCAGCACCAGCAGCAGCAGCAACAGCAGCAGCAGCACCTCGCCTCCCAAAACAGCCTCTCCAACCTCCGCCGCGATCCCTCCCCAGCCCACTCCCTCGCCACCGGCTCTCCAGCGCACAAGCGTCGTCGCTCGGACGGCACAGCCCTGCACGAAGGCGGCTTCGCAGACGGTCGACCCAAAGCCCCCAAACCTCCCCCCTTCTCGATACCGGAGCAGCGCAAGGCCGAGATTCGCCTCCCGCTCGTCAGCGTGCGAAGCGAGGCGGTCATGAAGGCTATCGCGAGTACGGAGGAGAGGCCGTACCTCGGTCGAGTCGTCTACGACGCGTTCGTCAACCCTGCCGCGCTCATGGACGGCGAGGTCCTGCGAAATGGAGTCGGAGGAGTCGTCGAGGTCGCTATCGCTACTGGGTGGCTGGATGGCTGGTCGTACGAGGTTGGAGATCCGGACAAGTACGAGGGATCGCTCGTGGGAGAGGTCGAGGCGGGGATGGAGAGCGAGCAGAATCGGATCCCGGCGGCACTGTTCGACCTCGATCCGCTGCGGAGGCGTAAGGTCTGGGGAACGGACGTCTATACCGACGATTCGGACGTCCTGGCGCTGTGCCTCCATTCGGGGTGGTTGAGGCTGGGAGCGGCGAAGGCGAGGAAGGTCGAGGGACCTAGGACGCTCGTCGTTAGGCTTGTTGTCGCGCCGGCGTTGCTGAGGTACCATGGGTGCTCGAGGCAGGGGTTGCGGAGTCGGAGTTGGGGGAACGGGCATGATGGAGTGAGTCTGTTGGTCGAGAGCATCACGACGGTCGACGTGAGTTCCTTTTCACTCTCTCTCTCTCTCTCTCTCTCTCTCTGCGGTTGCTGATGGATCCTCTCGTGCGCGCAGGCGCGGATCGAACCTCGAGGACGTCGATGGTCGAAGCTACGCGCCGGCGAGATCGCAGCCAAGCTCGCGCTCCACGAGCTCCCCGTCTCGCTCGTCCTCCCGCGAGAGGAAGGCGCCGACCCGACGGACAACCCCCTCGAAGCGGTAGACACGTTCGTTCTCGCTCCCCGGGCGGGGGACAGTGCGTTTGTCGTGGTGGATTGCAGGATGGAGGAGGAGGAGGTGTGCTAGCGGTTGGGAGTTATTATCGCTGTAAAATGTCGAGGTTGCCAACATTTCTCGTCCGTCCGGTCGTTACGAGAGAGGCTCGAAGCAAGGCTTGAGCCGGTTTCTCGGCCTGGCGGGAGGTCCTCGTGGCGTGGTGCCAGGCGAGGAGGCAGAAGCTCTCGAGGTCGTCTCGAGAGGAGCTCAGACGAACTTGACGCCGTCCCCATCTTCGCCCTGGCCCCTAAAGACCTGGGCCTTTCCACTCTTGATCAGCACGTCGAGTGCGCGCCGTAGTAGAGGTTCAGGGAGAAGGTAGAATTCTGGAGAGCGAAGGAGGGGTCAGCGATGTTGCTGGATCGACGGGCAACGGCAGCCTCACCAGTCGTAGCGGCCATATCTCCTCCTTCCGTCAACTCGTAGAACGTCATGATACTGTTGTTCTGTCCTGTCTCCTTGATCTGCACGCCTGCGATTCAGCTTCCTTCCTCGAACAGCGGTCCCTCCGAGACGCACCCAATCGTAGATGATCGTAGCCCACTCCTCGGGTCTCCGCCAGTAGATCAAAGCAGAGGTAGGCAGGACCTTGCGAGAGGTCTTTGGGGGATCGTAGTCTGCCGTGCCAGCAGCTACCATCTGCTCGATGATGACGCGGAGAGTGGGGAGGTGTAGTCGCCCTGGTCAAAGGTCAATCAGCTGCCCCCTCCCGCCAGAACAGCCAGAGTGAGCGCACGATCGATGGCCTTGTTCTTGAACAGCTCCGACTCGCATTGCTCCTCGGTGAGGTCGATTCGGAAGATGCGGTGGAAGCGGCAGTACGCGAGGTTGAGGTTCGCCCACTGCGCCGACTGGTGAGCCCAGGTTTGCTCGTTAGGTTGCTTGCTATGGGTAGGATTAGCTCCGCCGAGCTCTGGAAGGGAAGGAGGGACATACGTGAAGAACGGCGGGAAGGAGTAGAGGGTGGGGAAGGAGAAGCCGCTGGAGGTCGTTACTGGAGGGAGGGAGAGTCGCGGAGGTGGCGTAGCTTCGCCTGGGGTAGCCAGGACGCTAGAAGTGTTGGGTTTGCTCTGCATAAGAGGGAAACGCCGTGAGGGAGGAAGGAGACAGCGTTCCCTTCGCGACTTCACGTTTGTTGATTGACCTTCTTCCTTGTTCGTCTCCAACCCGCGCCATGTCGTTCCTGGGCGCCTCTACAAAGGTGTACAAGTCTTACGGCCGCCGCAAGAACCACACGACCAACCGAGCCGCCGCCGCCTGGGATTCTCCCGAAACAACACCCTCCTCCCGAGCTCCTCTCGCCAGTTCCAGCTCCCGCCGCCTCTCCACTGCCTCTGAAACGAGCTCGATCGTTTCGGACGAGGAGGAGAGCGACCCTGCTCCTACGGCGCGGCGCAAGAGGGAGAGTGCCCTCGCTGAGGCACGGCTCAAGCGAGAAGCGGCGAGGGGGAAGCGTGCTGGAGCGGGAGGAAAGCCGGAAGCGAGGAACAGCAGCATCGACAAGGAGAACTCTCGGGGAGTCGCGGTAGCTTCTCCCCGAAAGGTCATCCTCAAGGCTTCGACTCGACTCATCGTCCACTCGCCTGCCTCAGCTCTGGGATCGCCGCGAAGGACGAGGGGAAAGGGGAAGGTGGAGATGGGGACGGGAGTGAGGAGCCCCTTGAAGGCTCGGTCGATTGGGAGAGGATCCTCGGGAGGGAGAAGAGCAGGACCTTCTGCGCTGCGTCAAGTCCTCTTCCCGGACCCCGACGTCAAGCCGGCTCGCGCTTCCAAAGCATCTTCAAGGGAAGCGCTCGCGGAGACGAGTGAGGAGGACTCGGACGCCGTTGTCGTCTACCCCGCTCGCACTCGCGGTTCTCGACGAAAGCCCGTGATCGCAGCCGATGAGTCGGACGAGGAGCAGCCAGAGCTCGAGGGCAACACGACTCTCGATGCGGATGCTGGTCCTCAGTATGGTGAAGCGGAGGACGAAGAAGTTGACGAGCTCGATTCCTCGGACGAGGAGGAAGTTGACCAACTCACCTCCCCTCCTGCGACGCCTCCTCGCCTCTCCCCCATCGTCGCTGCCGCCAGCCCCCTCCTCGAATCCTCGCACTCTTTCCCCACCGCCTTTAACCCCCTCCTCCACACCTCTCTCCACCCCTCCCCACTCGACTTTACCTCCTTCGTCACCTCACCTCCGCACCCCTTCACCTCGACCGCCTCCTCCACCTGGCGCAAGATCGGCGAAGCTAGCTACTCGGAGGTCTTTGCCGCCGACGGAGACAACGGGGAGGAGATGGTGATCAAGATTATTCCGATTTGCGTCGCGCCCGTCTCGAGCGAGGAAGGGGAGGAGGAGAGTTCCGAGGAGGACATGCCCTACATGTCGGATTGGGAGGCCGTCTCGCGCGAGATTAAGTTCAGCCGACTCGTTGGAGGAGAAGGGCAGCAACTGGCAGGGTTCGTCGAGTTCAGAGGGTGAGTTCTTCTTTGATCGTGCTCTGGGGCGACGTGCTCACTCGTTTCGCAGAGCGTTCGTCGTGCAAGGTGCCTATCCTCAACGCCTTCTCGATGAGTGGGACTCTTTCAAGACCGCCCAATCGCCTCCCTGCGACGACCAGATCCGACCTGGTGAGTTTGCGTGGATGCGAGCGCTGCGAACGACGACTAACGGAGCGAGCCTCGCAGACGTCCTTCCTACCGACCAAGTCTACGCTGTCATCTGCCTCTCGCACGGTGGATCCCATCTCGAAGGCTTCAAGCTCAAGAGCTGGTGTGAGGCTGTGAGCATCCTCTGGCAAGTGACCAAGTTCTGCGCCAACGCCGAGGAAGCCATCGAGTTCGAGGTGCGCCGTTTCTCTCCGCTGCTTCTCCTCAGCCTAACTCTCCCTCGCAGCACCGCGATCTCCACTGGGGCAACGTCCTCATCCGCCGCACCGACCCTTCAACAAGCCTCGCAGCGACCCTCGGCTCCCTCTCCCTCACTCCCCCTCGCCAATCCGCCTCCCCCTCCTCGTCAACCTCCTGGAACCCCGCAGCTACGGGCGTTGAGGTCACCCTGATCGACTTTACGCTCTCTCGCGCAGCGCTGAAGGACGGAGAGGTCGTCTTTGACCCTTTCGCGGACGAGTGCCTCTTTGAGGGAGAAGGTCCGTCCTTCCCACCGAGCGAGCGAGCGCGAATCTGACGAGTCTTCGCAGGTGATCACCAATTCGACATCTATCGCTCAATGCGCGCCCACATCGGAGAAGACTGGAGCGGGTTCCACCCCCTCACGAACCTCATGGTCCGTCCCTCCCTCCTCCCTCGCTGCTCTAGCTAACAATCGCAAAACAAAAAGTGGCTCCACTACCTCTCTCTCAAGCTCCTCCACTCCAAGAAACTTAAACCCCCCACCGTTTCTCCCGTCGCCTCCCCCGCACGCCCTCAGACCGCTCGCGCGTCGTCGAGGTACTCCACCGCCACCACCCGGCGCGCGCGGACGCTGCCCACTCCCGTCGTGCGTAGGACAGTAGGAGAGCAGAAGCGGGAGAAGGAGGAATGGGAAGCGTGGGAGGGGTTGGAGAGGGTTGAGGGGCTGTTAAAGGAGGTTGTTGGGGGGAAGAAGAGGAGGGGGAAGAAGGGTGTCGCGTGGAAGTCGGCGAGCGAGTTTTGGGGGTGGTGGGAGGGGGAGAGGGAGGCTTAGACTCTCTTGCGAGGAGGTGTACTTGATGTACTTGACGGATTCGAAGAGGGAGAGTGAGGTCGTCGAGATAGCTGGAGAGCAGAGTCAAGCGAGCGGGAAGAGCACCAGTTTCTGTCCTTCCTCCGCGCCTTTCGTTCCTGCGAAGACCCTAACTACCCCTCCCCCTCTCCATCTTCCTTCTCCGCTCTGCTGTAGCCCGCCTCGTACGCCGCTCGATAAGGGTTGAGCGCCGCCTCCTCCTCCTCGTCGAGGTCTCCCGAAATCCCAAACTCCTCTTCGACCTCTTCATCCGAATCGTCCACAGCAAACCTGCGCTCCTCGTCAGCTCCCGCCTCGCCCACCACGGAAAGAAGGGAAGCAGAAGAACGCACATGAAGCTGCTCATCTCTGGCGCTCCCCGTAATGCCCCCTTTAGCAGTCCTCCGACAGCTTTGGGGCGTTGGGAATCCACCTCCATCTGCTCTGCTCGACGGGCAGCGGCTTCTCGGTCGCGCGCGACGGCTTGTCGTTGGAGCGCGAGGGATTCGGTGAGGGACATGGAGTTCATGAGGGCGTTGGGGGATTGGGACTGCGGTGAGCTCGGCGTCAGCTCTTCCTCTTTTGCTGGAGAGGAGAAGGGCGGACCTGGAACATCTCCGTTATACGTCGTTTGGTGCGGGGACTGCTGGCTTCGGGCTCGGGGTCGACGTCCTCCATCTTGACCTCTGTTGAGTCGCCATCTTCGAGGTGCGTCTTCTGGAGGTCCTCCCGGATGGATTGCACGTCTGAAAGCTCCTTGATCCGGTTGGTGATGCGTGCTTGTTGAGTCCTGATCCGAACGTCGCCGCCGGGGAGAGAGGAGGTGATGGTTCTGTCATCCAAGAGGCGCGTAAGTTGGGATTCGGCCAGCTCCAAGCCACAAGGGCTAAGGAAGTTGAACGCACGGAGAGTCGAGTAACTGGGCGTTCCGCTCCATCATCGAGGTGAGCTCGTCCATGGAGCAAGCGCTCAAGTCCCGCTCCTTGCCCGCCGCTTTCCGGGGTACGAACGGGCTTGTGGGCTCGCGTAGGACTCGAGCTGCTGCACGGGCGCCGGCAAAGTTGCGTGGGGGAGCTCGGTGAGGTTGCGAGTAGGTTGGGTCGTCGTCGATCATCATCGCGGAGAGGGAGAGTGAGTTGGCTTGCGAGCTGCTGCCCGAAGCCGCTGGGCGGGGGAAAAAGAGGTTCGCCAGCGTTGCGACTTTGCTTTAGCAGCGGCCTGAGTTGGAAATGGAAGAAGAGGAGGGAGGAGGGAGGAGCCCAACGCCAGCGCGCGTTTGCTCTTGTGAACAAACCACAACGTCAAGCCAGGCTCAGCTCTGGGGCTCTCCAACCTGTCGACTGAGCTATGCAGCAACCTCTCGTAGGACTTCCAGCTACGCCCAGATCAAAGCCAACCTCTCCACCCCCATCTCGCCCCTCGTCGACACCCCACCTCCAGCACTCTCCTCCGAGCCACGACGACAGCTCAGGCGACTCGCTCAGCTCATTCGCCACTTCCTACAATGCGGATCGAGTAGATCAGCTCGAGGAGACCTTCAACCGCTCCGGAATCTCGGACAGCAGCCCCAGCACCACCCGAGCACTCTCCATCACCACCTCTTTCCCCTCTCCCCGCGATTCTCCTCCACCCACGGACGCTCCAGAGCTCCTACCGACCTACGGTGATCTGCAGAGTGCTGAGCCGGCCAACCCGCGGTTCGGGAGGTGGAGAGGGTGGATCGAGAAGAGATCAAACGAGCGGAGGGAGGAGCGGGACGCGGCGCGGAGTGAGGGCAGGACAGGACGGAGTGGATGGGATTTGCCGGGTGAATCTGCTCAGGACGACGAGTACTGGGAGAGTGGGGACGAGCTGGGTGGTGCTGGGAGCGACAGGGATGCTGCGGCGGAGAGACGACTGTCGAGGCAGCAACCGCTCGTCACGAACCCTGACGGGGGGGATTCGAGTCCGGCGCCCAGTACGAGCAGCTCGATGCTTCATGCCGGTCATGGAGTAGTGCCTCTCACGGTTGGGACTTCGGTGCGTTCTGGTGATTCATGCGTCGTTTGATGATCCAGAGCTGATTCGACGCCGCTCCCTTCAGATCTATCCACTCGGCTCGAGGTTCTTGCAACAAGTTCCAGAGCAACCACGATGCGGTGTCGTCTTGCCTGTGGGAGGGAAGAGTGTCGAAGGCTTCAACCTCGAAAGGTGCGTATTTCGCATGATGCACCTTTCGTGTGGAATCCCTGCTAATGTCGAACCCTCTCCTAGATTCGTGCTCGTTGGTACCTCGGAAGGTACATCTCTTTCCTGCTCTTTGCTCTCCAGTACTCACTCCACCACCGCAGGCCTCTACCTGACGGACCTTCTCCCCTCGCTCGGCACCGTCCCCCTTCGCACCTCCAACACAACCTCCGATGCCATTGTCCTCCCTCTATGGACTGGCCTCGGCGTCTTCCAACTAGAAGTCTTTGTCGAGGAATCGCGAGCGAGCGACGCTGGAGTCGTCTTTGCGATCGTTCGCGCGCCGGGAGAGACGGAGGGAACGTTGCGAATGTGGAGCCTTCAGACGATCGTCAACCTTGCGAAATGGCGCTCCTTCAACTCGGTGAGTTCCTTCAAGAGGTTTTGCGATTGTTGCTGACGCCTCTCTCGCCCTCAAGACCTCCGAACCCGTCTCCCTGGCGCCCAGCGGCCCCTCCCTCGCCCTTCGCTCCTCCTCCTCCGCCAGCCCAACCTCCCACCGCAGCTCCCGCGCCTTCATCAAGTCACTCTTTACCGAAGGCCTCAAAGACATCAAAGGCAAGGGCAAATCGACTGCTCCTCCGGCTGCGACCAGTCGACCGGCAGAGGAGGGGTACGTCGTCGTCGACTCGAGCAAGTTTCCTCGTGATGGAGCACAGGAGGAGCTGGCGAGCTCGCCTTATCGTCTCCGAGCCGGCAGTGCAGGCTCGCTCGACTCGACCGTCCCTCCACGCACAGCGCAGAGCGCAAACTCCCAGTCTCACCTCCTCCACTCGAGACATCGCTCGCTCGCCGCACCTTCCTCCGACACTCCTTCCTCCTCCTCCTCCGCTCCCACTCCTTCACCACCAAACGAGGCCACCTCCCTTCCCCTCGAATGGGCTCGCTCGTCCATCCCTCTCCCCCTCCCGAGAGGGCATGGCCCCATCCTCTTCTTCCAGCTCTCGAAGCTACCTCAGCCCGAGCTCGACTTCGCAGAGGACGACGAAGACGAGGACGGAGTGCGGAAGCCCAAGCACTTGTTCTTGGCGGTGGCGACCGCGAGGACGGTGTACCTCTTCGAGAGCAGGCCGAGCGAGCGGAGGACGTGGACCATTTGTAATGAGTTCTACGTGCGCTCTTCTCTTTCCTTGACGCTGCACACACTCACGCTCTTCGCAGGCTCCCTCAACTCCCCGCTTCATCTCCCTCGTCCGCCTCGACCCTTCCATCCCCGACTCCAACGCCCGGAACCACCGCACCTCCACCGCCTCGCACCCCTCAGCCACTTCGAATCTCGCCCTCTTCCTCGGCACCAAGGAGAAGGCGGTCATCATCCGTCTCGCCGATTCGTCCGTCGCAGAAGTCGAGCTCCCCACTCCTCCTGCGTTCCCTTCGACGGGGAGTTTGAGGCTTCGCGATAGGGGAAACAGCAAGGGGAGCTCGACGAGCGCGAGGGCCGCTGCGAGGGTCGCGGCCTTCGTCGAAGGGAAGCAGGGGATTCCTGCAGGAGTTCGGGGCGAGGAAGGGGGGATCGCGGTGGGGAGGAGGGTGCCGGAGGGAGGGGAGACGGAGAGCCCCGAGTTGGCGGTGCGGAACCAGTGGGTTGGATGCGAGGAGCTCGTCCTCCCTATGCGGATCGCAGCGACTGGGTACGGCCACCCAACGAGGGTCGATAGGCATCTCTACCTCCTCAGCAAAGGTCGAACAACGCACGTCGTCCTCTCCCCCCTCGGCGCTCACTCTCGCTCCTCTTCCTCCACCGACACCTCTTCCCACCCTTCCCGCCCTACCATCCCCACCATCCGTCCTCAGCCAATTTTCGCATTCCACTGGCCTTCCCCCGTCCGACGAGTCGTCGCGCTCCTCCCTCCCAACGCCCTCAGCGCCGAAGAGGACGCAAAGAGCTTCTACCTCGTCCTCATCGCCTTCACCACGACGGGGTTGAGCATCCAAGAGGGGACGATCTCGAAATCCCACCTCGAGGGACTCTACGGCCCTTCGAACGATACCTCGACCCCCTTCTTCACGCCGACCCGGAGCCAACAGACTACTCCTCTCCACCTCGAACGACGAGACCTCGATCCGGACCTCGAGGACAAAGCCTCGTTTGATTGGGGGAGGGAGACGGCGTTCCTTTGTGCTGGGGGACCTTGGTGGGAGGGGAAGATGGTCGAGAGGGAGGAGGAGGGGGCGAGGAGGGCGAGAGGAGTCTTCTTTTCGTCGAGGCAGCCCCAGAGCGACTTTGGGCTCAAGTGGGTGGGGAACCCGTAGTAGAGTATAGTCGAGCATAGCACAGCAAGATACCCTTTTGATTCGAGTGAGGGGAACCCGCGAGAGGCCTTCGAGCGAGCGAGAGCACCGCTCTTCGCAAGCCGCTCTCCGCCTCCTTCCTCTCTCTCGCATCAAAGCCCCCATCCTCTCTCGCGCTCAACCAAGAGCGTACTCCTCCAAAGTATTACATATACGAAAAAGAAGGCTAGTGTCTGTACGAATCTAAATCACGGAGCCCTCGCTCCCCTCTCCTCCTCCAACGACGCCGAGCGACTCGGCGGCTCGACACTCACGTGCGGCGTCTCCAACAACGGGGCCTTTGCCGCCATCTGCACCGCGCCCGAACTCGTCGACGGCGAAGGATTCGGGCGCGCTTTCCGCGTCACGACGAACCCCTTCTGCGCCGGCTCAACGGGGGATTCCTCCCTCTCCTCCTCCTCTCCTTCCTCCTTGTCCGCCTTGCGCCCCAACCGTAATGGCCACAGCCGAGCCTTGGCAGGTCGCTCGTCGTCCGAATCGTCGTCGTCGTCGCTCGAGAACTCCTCGTTCGACCCCTTGCGCTTGAACCGACCAAAGAACCCGTGGTTCGCCTTTGAAGGTCGAGCGGGGGAGGGTTGGTCCATCGAGTAAGGCGCGACGGTGTTGGAGAGGAGGAGGGAGGAGCGGGGAGGGAGTCGAGAGGGGCTGTCGGCGGGGGAGGAGGCCATTTCGATGACGGCGGATTGGGAGAGTCGACGAGGGTTGGCGGGGACCGTCGAGGCGCCGTACAAGTCGGCGGAAGAGGAGGGGTAGGGAGGGTAGGCGGTCGGTCCAGGAGCGTTCGCGAGCTGGTACGGATTGCTGGACGAAGCCTTCCCGCCGCCGATTCGCGCAAAGCCCGAGGGTTCGGCAGGCGTGACGACCGCTTCGCCCCAGGCGGGTCCCGAGCGAAGGATCGGCTGCGTCTTGCTGCTCGAAGTCGAGTAGGCGCCAGGCTTGACGTAGCCGTTGCTGCCCGGACTCCAGGACGACATGATGAACCCTTCGTCGTCCTTGGGCGTAGGAGGTCCGTAGAGCGATCGTCCGTACGCAGAAGGCGTCCCGACGTCCGCGTAGCCCATCGACATCGAGCTCGACGTGCGCGAGTGGTGTCGGCTTCGAGGGGGGAGCATACGCGTGTGCGTCCCGACCGTGCTCTCCGACGCGCTCGGCCCGTGCCGTTGTTCGAGTCCTCCCGCTCGATGGTTCTGCCTCTGCCGATTCGAGGCCTTCCGACGTCGACCTCCTCCTCCTCCTCGCGTCCCTTGTCCTCCTCGATCCCACCGCCTCAGCGCGCCAAAGAGTCCTCCGACTCGCGGGCTGCGACTTTCGTCGAAAGGGACGTGGGCGACGAGGCGGATCCCCAGCTCGACGACCTTGAAGGCGAGGACGAGTACGAGGAGGACAGCGACGAGGGCCTGCATGAGGAAGACGACGTACGCCAGCCAGGACGCCGCCGAGTCCGAGACGTCGACCGAGGGGGAGAGGACGACGAGGATGACGGCCACGATGATGCGGGAGATGGAGAGGACGAAAGCGAGGGGTCCCATCGCCGCGTTGTCGCCCCATGGAAGCCACAGACTCGTCACGAGCGTGTCGGCGACTTCGACGAGGAGGACGACCGCCGCTTGCGCCGTTCCCGTGCGCTGGGCTCCGCCGATGACCGCCGCGAGGATGATGTTGGCGGTGAAGCGTACCGCCGCAAACATGCAGCACTCGTGCGAGTACGTGTTGTAGAGGGGGCCGATGGAGAGGAGGGTCGGGAAGGAGGTGTAGAGCTTGGCGGCGGGGAGGTGGTGGATGCGCCAGAGTTGGACGAGGGGGATGGCGAAGCAGACGATGGCGAGGACGAAAATGGCAAGGATGAGAGTCGAGGTAGGGGAGATGGCGTGGAGGGAGATTTGGTAGACGCTGAAGAGGGAGAGAGGGAGGTGGAAGAGGAGCAAGACGCGCGTGAGGTTCCCTTGCAGCAGCGCCAAATGGAGCTGCCACGACGGAAAATCGTCCTCAGGTCTTCGCTGCTGGTACTCCTCGCCCTCCCCAAGGTACTCCTCGGTCGATTCCTCGCCTTCGGTTCGCTCCTGCGATCCTCGCTGCTCCTTCCCAACGAACGACGCCTCCTTCGTGCCCTTCCCTCTCGCGATCCGCGACTTGGCGGTCCGGGATGGGATGAGGTCGACGAGGGTATCAAAGGCGGCGCAAAGGAGATGGAAGGCGATGACGGCGGCGCAAATGAGGAAGAATGTGAAGGCGCAGATGCTGAAGAGGTCCTCGAAGCGAACGCCAACTACGCGCGCCCATTTTTCGATCCCAGGTCGTTCGGTTTCGAGGTCGACGAGGATGTTGGGGAGGGAGGCGTTGAGATAGAGAGGGGAGGCTTCGTCGGCCATTTGGGTGGCGAAGGTGGGAGGCGAGGTGTAGTTGCTGGGAAGGAGGGGAGAGGCGAGGGAGGTAAAGGGGAGCGTGGTATCTGCGGAATCACTCGTCAGATTCGGCAGCAGAGAGGTAGGGACTCGGCAGCTTCAACTGACTGTAGATGAGCGCCGTCCAAGCTGTCTGCGCGAAGATGGGGTCTGCGAACGGAAACAGATCATCAGCATCCGTCCCGACGTTCGTCGAGAAGTAATACTCACAGGAAAAGCCTGGCCAGTCTACCGCGACCGTCCCCACCAGCGTCCACCACACCACGGCAACCCACAGCTCCCTCAACTCTGCAGTGACGAACCTCCTCAAGCTCCCACTTCCCACCACCTGCCGCCCTGCCCATGCTCCGAACCAGATCGTCCCCCACATCTTCCGCTTCGAAAGGACCGCAGTCGTCGACGACAGCTTCAGCGTGAGGGACGACGCGAGTTGCGTCTCGTTCTCGTGGACAAAGTCGGTGTAGGCGGACCACAGTCGGGCGATGAGGTAGATGAGGAGGTAGGTTCCGAGGAGGCCGATGGGGAGGTAGTGGATGAGGGGATACGCGAAGTAGGTCGGATAGAAGGGGGTGATTTCGAAGTCGTAGCAGGCGAGATGGAAGGGAGGGTCGGAAGGGTCGAGGACGACGAGCTTGGCGGTGATTGTCGTGAGTACGTAAGAGTCGCGCAGGGGTATTGACACGCCCATTGCGATCTCTCCTGGGCCGTACGGACATCCAGAATCGGTGATGAGGGTCGTCCCGTTGTCGGTCGTTGACGTCGGCGACGAAGTTCGGATCGCCGAGCACAAGCTGCTCTGGTTTAAGCTGCGATAGTTCGTTAGCTAGGAATCAACAAAGGACCAGGGAGAAAAGCCAACCTGACGGGGAAGGTGAGAACCTCGGAATCCTGGAGAGGAGGTGTTAGCTCCCGTTATCTGCTAGATCAAGCTCTCGAACTCACCAGGACGATAGTCGAGAGGAATCCAGTGTTATCGCTGTACCCCTCGTCGTTGACTGCCCTCGTTGTTCCCGCAGCCACAAGCCTGAGGACCCCACCTCCCGTTCCAGTCAACAAGCTCCCATCGTTGTCCCTCAGCGCCGGCCGCGTCGCGTAGTCGAAGCCGTCCGCATACTGACCTGGATAGGTCTGTCCCCGATCGAGTTGGGCGTAGAAGGTGGTAAAGTCGAGAAGTTGCTCGGCTGGCGCGACAAGGCCGGAGGAGGAGAGACAAGAGCGCGGGTTGACGATCAAGAGAGAGTGGGCGGAGTGGGCGACGGACAGGAGGAGGAGGAGGAGGCGATTCATCTCCTCAACACTCCAACATCGAGGGGCGAATGGAAGGAGGAAGCGAAGGCTGTGCGCGAAGTCGGAGGTGCCCTCGCGCGACCCCCAAGGCGTTCTCTCCCTTCGACCACTCACTCGACTACTCACGACCTCGTAACGACCTTGAAAGGGCGCTCTAACAGGATGGCTCAGGCTCAGCCCTTTCGAACCGCTCCCCTTTCAGGCCTCCTCCTCGTCCTCGTTTCGTCTCTCCTCCTCTGCCTCCCCTTCGCCGCCGGATCCGCCCTCACCACTACCATCGAGGCCAACCAGCGCACGTGTTTCTATGCCTTGGTGGACAAGACGGGCGAAAAGGTGAGCTACGGCGGGACTCTCTCGAGAGCGTGAGCTAACATCGCGTGTGCGTGTCCCGCTAGGTCGGATTCTACTTTGCTGTAGGCTAGCTTTCGTACCGGGGTGCAGGCCAGGGAACCAGGGAGCTCACCAGTCGTACAGGTCCAATCCGGCGGCTCGTTCGACATCGACTGGACCGTCACCAACCCCTCCGACACGATCGTCATCGAGGGAGAACGCGAACGACAAGGCGACTACATCTTCACGGCGGACCAGACGGGCGAGTACTCGTTCTGCTTCTCCAACGATATGTCGTCCTTCTCGGAGAAGCTAGTCGACTTTGACATCATGGTCGAGAGCGAACCGAGGCCCGTGGCACCTGCGAAGCCTGTGGCCTTGACGGAGCAGACGAGCAGCTTGGAGGAGAGCATTTACAAGCTCAGTGGGAGCTTGAGCAGCATTCAGCGGACGCAAAAGTACTTTAGGACGCGCGAGAACCGGAATGTGAGTGTTCGAGTTCGGGGGAGGAGGGTGCTCTCGTGCGCGGGGGAACTCGAGCTGACGAACTGGGTTCTGGGACGCAGCTCAGCACGGTGCAGAGCACTCAATGGCGGATATTCATGTTCAGCTTGTCGGAGAGCTTGTTGATGTGCGGGATGAGCGCCTTTCAAGTCTGGGGTACGTTCCCACTTCCCTCTTTCGCGCCGGGGGTCAAGCCTGACTTTCTTCCCATCCCCCAGTCGTGCAACGCTTCTTCTCGGGACCAAGTCGGCGTCGGCAGGTGTAGCGCTGGAGAAGGGAAGGATGTTTGCAAGGAGGAGGCGCTGGAAGCAACGGCGAGAGGTTGCAAGCGACTCGACTTGGGCCAACCGGAGCGTACAAGGGATCACTCCACTGCTCTACGTGCGTTCGAGGAACACCAGAAAGCGCACCAAGCTTCTCTCGTGCGTGTCTCTCGAAAGCCCTCGACATGTTTCGCTACATCCAGGTTACAATTCGCTCTCCCCAACCCTACATGCTCCCATCGTGCTGCTGCTGCTGCTGCTGAGCGTGCTGCTGCTGCTGCTGCTGCTGAGCGTGCTGCTGCTGCAACTGCAGCGCAATAAGCTGCTGCTGCCTCGCATGATACTGCTGCACCTGCTCCGCCGAAATCGCCTGCTGCCCGCCTCCCACTCCAATCCCATTCGTCTGCGCAAACTGCGCCGCCAAATGCGCCGGCAGCGGTCCCGCGCCTCCGCCCGTGGGGTTGTTGAGCCCTCCGAGTCCTAGACCGACGCCGTTTGAAGAGGGGAGGGGTGCGTTGGAGTTTGGAGGAGTTTGGTTCGAGGGACGCGGAGAGGTGTTGGGGAGGGAGCCGGGAGAGCCGTTGGGAGAGAGGCCGAGGCGAGCCTGTTGCTGGGCTTGTTGGGCGATGTTGAGAGGGACGGCGGAGGCGGGACGTTGGATGGGGAAGCCTTGAGGAGGGCCGTTCTGCTGGTATCGAACGCCGTTCGGCTGCTGCTGCTGCTGCTGGCCCTGCTGCTGCTGGCCCTGCTGGCCCTGCTGCTGCGCTTGAGCCTGAGCCTGGGCCTGAGCCTGAGCTTGAGCCTGAGCGTGAGCGTGAGCCTGCTGCTGAGCCAGTTGCTGCAGGGATCAAGGGCGTCAGGAACCGACCTCGAACGACGAAAGGGAGAGAGAAAACCACGCACCTGCGCCTGCTGAGCCGCAATCCGAGCCCCCATCTCCTGCTGCTGCTGCTGACGAGCTCGCATCTTGGCCTGTTCCTGCTCGACCTTGACGGTCCCCCAATCCATCGGCGAGAGAAGCGCACGCGGAGGGAGGTTGTGGCTCTCGTGCATGCTCATGTTGACTCGTCGAGGAAGGCCGCCAGCTGCGAAACCCAGCAAAGCATCAGCAAGCAGCTTTCGAAGAGAGAACGAGGCGAAGAGGAACTCACTAGGCTGCTTGAGCGTCGTCGCCTCGCGCTTCTTCTGGACCTTCCGCATCGCATCGTAGACGGTGAGGTGTCGCAACCGCTTCTTCGAGCCTTCAAAGCTGTTGAACTGGTGGCCCTTGCCCGTCTTGTCGATCGGCGGCTCGTACTCGGGAGCAGGGACGGTGATCTCGGTTCCGTCGGCAAGGACCTTGCGACTCAAAGGCCCGACGAGGCGACTCCAGCGATCGTACATGTCCCAACTGAGGCGGTAGTCGGTCGCAGGGCGCGTCGTCGTCCCGTTGAAGACCTCCGCCATGAGAGTCCAGTTGGAACCGTACTGCTTCTGCAGCGAGACGACGAGCGCGTCCTCGTCGGATCCCCAGTGGAGCGAGACGGCGCGTCCTTCGGGATCCGGGACTGGAGCCGGCGTCGTGAGCTTCTCGACGTTGGCGGCCTCCTTGAACTTGCGGCCGGCAAAGAGGACTGCAGCGAAATCGGTCAGTAACCCGCAAACGAATCTTGAGAACCGAAGGACGCACCACAAAGCGCCGCCGGAATTTCGCGTTGCTCGACCACCTCCTTCGTATCGTCGACCAAAGATCCAATCGAAGGGTCCCACCCGTTCCTCGTCCGGACTCGAGAGGGTTGAAGCGTGCTCACGAGCAAAGGCTTCGCGCCAAGCAAGCGAGTGACGTTCGTGAGACGTCCGGCTCCCGCCGACGACTCCTCGAAGCGCTTGTCGAGCGGGTCGGCGTCCGAGTAGAGGGGGAGTTCAGGGAAGAGGTCGGAGAGGGAGTTGCTGAGGACGTCGTCGGCGTTGGAGAAGGCGCGAGGGTCGATGAAAGTCGCATCGCGGCCGAGCTCGAAGAGGGGAGCACGAAGAGCGATCGCCCTCTGGATCTGAAGCGACGCCGCGTGCGCTCGTTGAGCGTCGGTAAAGCCCGTCGCAAGCGGCCGAGGAACGCTCCCTTCAGCTCCTGCTTCGGCCTTGACCCTCAGCGGAGTCGCCAGTCCCGAAGCCCCAGCGACGCTCGCGTCGTCTGCCTCTCCATCCGCATCGGCGTCCCCATCCGCATCGACATCGACATCGACGTCCATCTCGGTTCCCTCCGCCGTCGCCTTCCCTTTCGCCGCCGCCAATTTGGGCACAACGGCAGCAGTCGACTCGGTGCCTTCCATCGCAGACGGCGCGCGTAAATTCTGGACCTTGGCGGCGGGGGAGGAGGGAACGACGACTTCGGGCTCGACGGCGATGGAGGACGGACTCGACGGCTGGGGGAATGAGGATCGAGGGCGGACGACGACGCAGTGCGAGGGACGATCTTCGGGAGAGGCGCGGTGCCAGGCTTTGACGGCGCGAGCGATGTGGTAGGCGGTAGCGACCTTCCAGCGGTGTTCTTGCCGAAAGTCGGTCTGGAGCCATCTCTGCGAGAACGAACGAGGGGTTTAGAAAGCGCTGCGAGAATCGGAGCTGCGAAATGCGCACCATCTCGTCGAGGAGGTGGTCCCAGTGAGCTTTCGGTGCGGCTCCGACGCGCTGCTTCTTCGGTTGACGAAACGACCATGCCTTCTCCGCCTTGAGCTGCTCGATCCGTTCGAAAGCTCGCAGTGCTCGTACTTCCTCCAACGCAACCTGTCAACCCAAGCCCATCAGCTCGAGAACCCACAGAAAGCGGGGAGAGGGGACGCACGCTCCAATCGTGCGTGCTAAGGACGTTGTGCACCCTCTTCCCTCGTCCCAAAAAGTTCTTGGCGCCGGTATGGACCGCCTTGATGTGCATCTTGTAGAGGTCCGGTCCTGCATTCGGTCCGACGGCCTTCTCCTTGCCCTTCCTCCTCAACGTGCCGGTGCTCGAAAGCCGACTCCGAGAGATCTCCTGCGGGAGTTCGGGGAGGTGCTCGACGTAGCGAGGGTTGATTTCGGTGATGAAGAAGGGCTTCGCGTCGTCCGCTGCGGGGAGAGAGACGTGGCTGAGCGCTGGGGAAGGGGCGTGGGTGAGGAGAGAGGGAGAGATGGTGGGGGTGGGGACGTAGGGTACTGCGGAAGTGGAGGCGGTGGGGGTAGGCCAGGCGGGAGAGAGGTGTGCGCCGCTCGAGGGTTGCGGGGCGGGCGAGTGGTGGAGCTGGGGAGTGGAGGCGTCGGGGGAGGATTCGGCGGTC